>VRLP01003146.1:0-70097 GCA_009660295.1 Lophius piscatorius
ATATATTTCAATCAGAGAAGAACAAATGTAGAAAAGGTGAACAATTTATGTAATGTCTCCCTCTGGAGACTGGATACTGGTGGTGGTGGCTGATGACTCTGCCGAGGGTGAAGAATGATGGGGCTGATGGATCGCCGAGGATGATGGGTTGTCTGCATGAGTCATGTCCAGGAAACGAGTCCGGTTTATTTGCATAAAAAGCCCTTTGATCAAAGTTTGATATTAAATGTTAATAAAATAAATCCTCCCGTTTCAGCCCCGCAGAGCTGAAATCCACTAAAACACTGCTGCAAAGCCCGAAGGTGCATTACAAATGTACAATATGGGAAAATCAGACACACATTTTGAAATGTGTGGCTTTAGAATGAAACAAGAGAGAAGAACTTCTATTCTTAGAGCGTCACGCTTTAATTTTCTATAACTTCAAAACTTCCTCTAATTTTATTAAGCCCACCAGGAGCGATTTGTTTCAGGGGCTTCTACAAAAAAAAACTCAAAAGCACAAACATTTAAGCAAATAAATATGCCAATAATCGATGGAAGTAAAATTTACGTACTGTAAAAAAAAAGAAAAAAAAGTAATACAGAGAGTATAAAAGATTTTGAGCAGCTAGAATGTGACAAGAGCCATAACCGAAGAACTTGAAATTCTTGTGTTGCGTTCAGGATCCTGTGTTTCGCTGCTGCGATAATGGAATATAATTTAACTGTCTTTCGAAAAAAAACCTCCTCCTAGTGAGTACTATATGATCCATTATAATTAAATACTAGATAGATTTCTTCAAGTTGATTCCCACGAATCAAATTTGGACTAAATCGGACGAAGTTATGAACAAAAAAAAAGCTTTTTTTCTTAAGAAAACCCCCAGTAAGATATATCATACAGTCAGAAAATTACCAAATGCTGGAGAACAATATGATATACTGTATATTTGATAGGTCTCCTCGGGCTTGTTCATAATCACCAAATTTTGGCTAAATAGGATAAATGGTTGGAAAGCAATCAGCAGAAAACAGTTTTGGTTAAACACAACATACAGAAGATCAATCCAGTTCTTCCTCACAATAAGGTCTATGTCGGTATAAAACGGTGGCACATGAAAAAGCTTTTGAGTTATCGCGTTAACACGAAGGATCTCTGCCGCGGACGCAGCAATGTCCCCGACTTTTCGTGTATATAGTTACAGGTGAACGTTTGATGTGACTAACATCTATAAAAGTCTAAAATGTAGTCCTTAATAAGTCTACAATATGTTGGCAAGTCATGTTAAGGATATCAGAGCAGATCAGAATGCAGTCACTGTTTTGGTACCAATTCTGAATGCTCACAATCTCAATCTACAATCTCAAATTTTAAAATGAGTTCATTTGTTAACACTTATTTGATTCTTCTTTTATAATGTTTAGATTATCTCATTTTGGGTTTTTCTCATGTTCTTGTTGTAATGCTCAAATATATACACACACAATGTGACAGGTTCAATATTATTAGTCATTTATATTAGGGCAACATTGAATAATATTTAACATTCCTTTTTTATTTCTCTTAATGTTAACTTCTTCTTATACCTGTATATTTCTTTCAACTGCTGTGAAAGTATTTTGGTGTACTTTTGCATATTTCTTCTCGTATATTAGAACTATTATGTACAATTTTGTTCAGTCTGCTGCCTTAGCACTAAAATAAAATAATCTGAACATTGATTTGATTTTTGTGCATTAAATCACATATTTGTACTCACAAAAACATAATGTCACTTTATATTACATTATATACACACAGCTCTGCAAGTACTGTGCTTTGCATATAAGTGGGTATTATAGATGTGAGATATGATTTAAATTAATTTATAATATATGCCTTATTATTATAATATAACTTGTTGACACCTTTTAAAACCCCAGAAGAAGAATACCCTTTATTACATTATTATAACACAGTAATACAATGATGTCATTCATTCATGATATGTTTTTAACATGAATAAACCACAAATATAGATAGATAGAATAGATACATTAAACTTGATCACGAGCATTAACTCGTTAAAAAAAACAAAAAAAACAACACCGCCTACGCCCAGTTCAGAAACACCTCTTCGTATTCATGGCGTCTGTTTTTTTGAGATATGCATACTTCCTCGTGTTCGCCAACAGCTCGATGTGTCATGTCTATGTTTAAATATGAACGTGTCGTGTGACTCCTATAGTCATGCAGCGGTCTAGAAGATGTGGTCAGTGCTCTAAATATACGAGCGGTTCACGCAGGTTACTCATAGAGGAGCTGTGAAAAAGTCAGACCCCTTGATTTATATCTCAGACTAAAACATGGTCTGGTCATCAAACTGTGGGAAATCGTAAACGCCCTGAGGGAACACAAAATTCTACTTTCAAAGGCTAATTTTCTTTAATAAGGGCCGATCTAATACCTAGATCACCACATAATAATAATAATACATTTAATTTATAATGCACTTTACATTTGGATAAAATCTCAAAGTGCTACAAAGTAAAAGCAGATAAAAGCACCAATAAAAAAAAAATAATTATAACTATATAAAAGCCTGACCAAAAAGCAGCAATGTTAATCAAAGTTATAGGTTCTGCTAAAATGGAAAGTTTTAAGTCCTTTTTTAAATGTTTCAGTCGTCTGTGGAGCCCTCAGATTTTGACACCAGTGTGAAAAAGTATTCATACCCCTGGACTTAACCTCTAGATCAGTCAAACTCAATGGCAGATGCAGTGATTCCACACCGAGGGCCGAGCAGGACTCAAACTGCTCATTGTTTTAATCTGAGGTGTTGTGACAATTTATTTTCTTATTTTATTCACTTATTTTATAGTATTCTGTACAAACCAATGGAATAGAAAATACTCAAATTACAGATTAAATTCAAAATAGATCAGCATGACTATTTTTTTCTGTGTTCCTCTCTATCAGCAGAGACTGACAGAGTGATTTACTGTGAAAAGTTTTATTCACAGGCATCAATAACAACCAGAAAAGTATATTTTACAAGTTAAAAATTACATCTAAAATCAATCGGTTTTTAAACGTCAACAAAAATATACTTTAAATGTCCATAGGTAAACGGCTGGACTAATTCAGACATAACAGGCTTCTGTCACGATAAAACAGTAAAAGTAGAAAAACAGTTGAACAGACTGAACAGACTAAAGTTGTATTTCACATTAAATGTGAACAACTCCATTTATTTTCCTGTTTTTAATGCAGCAGCACTGACACGTGTCGAACGACTGGACTTCGTGAACGCACCTCGACAGTTAATGAAAACATGCGTTTTATTTACTAATACCTTTATTATTTATCGTTTTTGTAAAAACATTTTTCTCGTCTATATCTCCTCCTCCTCCTCCTCCTCCTTCTCCGTATTATCTCCTCTCAGGATGAGCTACTGTTTATCAGAGTGACTGGATGAACGCTGACAAAAGAGGAGCAGGGAGAAGCGCTGCAGCTATTGATTGACGCGCTGGCTTTCGCAGTGCATTCTGGGATTTGTAGTATTTGTGGTTTTTGCTATTATTTTATGCTTCCACGCCTGATGAGCCTCAGAGCTTTCTTTGATGAGTATAATTCAGACAAACAAGGAAGAACCCATTAAATATTGAGGTTCATACAGAAAAATGGGCGGAGTCTGGAATTATGTGTCACTTTTTTTTTTACATTGTGAGATAAGGCTTCTTCTGCCATCGCCCTCTATCATAGCTTAGTCTTTGTGGCGCGTGGCTTTGATGTCCACTGATAATCAGGAAACTGAACTTCCTCTGTGAAGGTTTAAAATTATTTGCTTACTTTACTTTTTTCAGTTTAATACCATGTACACAGTACACTGTAAAGAGTCTCTGTACAATTAACGGTGAACTAACAGAAGCTGCGGTTGCCAGAACTTCACGGTAAAAAAACAGCGACCATGTAAAAAACATTACGGTCATCACTCGCAAAACAAAAAAAAAACACATAAAAACGAATATCATGTAAACCTCTTTACGATAAACCCGTATTTGAATTTTATAGTTTATTAGTGTTGACATTTCACAGTTTTACTGTAATTATTAAGTACAATTTTAAAGTGTAAAGAAGCAAGTTGTTGAAAAACGTAGACTTAAATGTCTTTTTATTATACAGTATATTATAATTTATGTGTTAGCCAGAATTGATACTAATCTACTCTTGTTTTATGTTATGTCTTTGTAAACAGGTTTACAGTATATCTCATTTTCAGCTGGTATTTTACCATTTTTGACATGGTAACTGCAATTTTGACGCTAAAATTCTGGCAACCCATAGCTGCTGGTATTTTACCGTAAATCGTACACACCGTACACATAGTATATATATATATACATATTTTACATTAATAGTTCATATTTAACTCACAGCTAAAAATACCCCCCCCCCAGTGTTTTCTGTGGATAGATTGCTTATTTCTGACTTTTATTTCGGAACTTTTACGGCCCATAATTTCTCAACTATTGGTCCGATTTCTCACAAATTGGGTCCAGATGAATCGACTTGAGGAGCTATTTTATATGTTGTGTTTCACGTTATCAGTTAATATTTTACTCACTAGGGAAACCTTTTTTAAGTCATGTCCTAAAAACACTATTTCTTAGGAAATAACTTACCAACTGTTTATCCGTTTTAGTCCAAATTTGATATATATGAATCCATTCAGGGAGCTCTATCTTGTAAATATTGTATTTCACTCTAGTAGTTCATAATGTACTCACTAGGGGGAGCATTTTTAATGAAAAACACTGTTTTCTGTACAAAACTCAAAAATTCTTTTATGGACAGTTTTTCTGACACTAGGGTTAACTTAATCCTTCAAACGTTTTCAGCCCATAATTTCTCAATCGTTGGTCCGATTTCCCCCAAATTTGGTGATCATGAATTGACTCAAAGAGATCTATATTGGTTATATCATATTTTACCTTTTGGTAAAACCCAATAGTTCATATTCTACTCACTTTGGGCGAGTAAAAAATCGTAAAAATGCTGTGGAAATAACTTCACATTTATTTTTAGGGGTTCAATCAGGGGATTGCTTGTACAACGAAGGGGATTGGAGACTTTTCAGGGGAAACACCGTTGCTGTTGGAGGAGACAGCATGTGTAGTACCTTCTAGTACCAAATCTGATGACGCTTCGACCGAACTGATCTTTTTCATTTATAGAGCAATTTTTGTTGTCAAAATGCAGCCGAAAGACCTTCACGGAACGCTAGAAAAGCATCATAGAGATAAGACAGGACAGATACAGGAAGACACTAAGACATTTATCAAATAAAGGATTGCATAACATTAAACCAGCCAGACTGAAAATGATTCAAAGACTGTGTGATGTAAACTAAACAGTGAAGAACAGAATCGGTGGAGGCATTAAAATGAACGATTACAATAAATGTCATGCGTGAATTGATGAGGATTTTCAAATAATCTCTTAAATCTGCTGCCTCAGCAGCCCTCAAGGTCGCAAACTCTGCCGCTCTGCTGGCGTGTTACGATATGCGGCCGCCTCTCATCGCTGACAGCTCCTTATCTATCTGATCGATTGGCAGTTTTTTTTTCCTGGAGAGTCTTCTCCCCTCGCTGGATCTTGGCTGAGTGCATTTTAAGCTCCTTTAAGACTCTGCGTTTTCCTCTGTGGACACTTTAGATAATGAGACTCGTGCACGATAGTATCTCTATTGATCTGCAAACCATAGCCCCGCCCCCCTCCACTCCCTCGCCAACGAGCAAGCAGCAGGTCATGACATGTGTGTAAGTGTGTGTGAGTCTGTGTAAGTGTGTGTGTGTGTGTGTGTGTGTGCAGCCAGTGGCAGATTTATAATCCAATATTCTTTACTCAGGTTGTTACCGTTCGGTCGATAGCGCTACTATTTTTATCTTCGCTATTAGAAAATCTATTAATATTTGGACGTAAGCTGCGGATGAAGATGTACTTCTTTTATCCAAACGCTCCGAGGCGAGCCATCATCTTCACGTGGTGACAGATTCTCTCTTCACTGCGTTCAACGGGAAGTGATCTTTTCTTGAGATCCCCTCTTTACTTCCCCCTACGAGGCCACAGCGGTTCCTCATTTTTCGACATAGTGTTATAAAATTAAAGAAAAATGTTCCCAGGATGCTGTGCTGTTTTCAGGTGACCAACTCGCTGACTCAGCCTATCACAGGATGTCTCGAGCATCCTGTAATGGCAACAGGCGGGTTTACGTCACACAGTAGGGTCCCTTTTTCTATATGACCCCCCCCCAACCACCACCACACTCACACACACACACACACACACACACACAACTACACACAGAAACACAGACACACTCCACTCCATATGACACCGTCGTGGTCGGATTACGTCCGTGCCCGTATTTAAACACAGATTACGTAAACCTAATGCCGTCGGAATTAATTGTGTTTAAGCGCCGGAATGCATCATTCGGATTCTTCTTCACCGCCAATCTATGGAGAGAGAGTTTAAATCCTGATCTGAACTGTGTGCACTTTTCACTGACCGGTTCACCGATTAGAGCTGCAGACACCAGCCCAGTTTTAAAGGCTTGTTTTCACTCCATTAGATTACATCGGGTTGTCTTTTTTCACTGGCGCAGATTGTGAGGCGCGGGTATCAACCGTGGTTGAAGAGATCTTTGTTTTGATGTTTTCCTGCACATTAAAAAGTTCAGAAGAAGTTCCGGTTACCGCCAGCGGTTTGGGCACATGGTGGTCCGGTTCCCTTAAAATGAAGGTGATAAAGCTACGGTGGCGCATTCACCAAATGGACCGGAAACCTTGGAGATAAACCACCCCCCCCAGTGTCGGAATGATCCAACATAACGTTCCCAAAATAACTCCAGTTCTTCCTCAAACTAAGGCATACGTGGGAAGAAAATTTGAAATGATCCATGTGATAGTTTTTGAGTCACCTTGTTAACATGAATGATCTGCGACGGTAAACACAGCATATGATTCCATAAACCGTAATATCCAACTTTAATATTTAATAATATTTGATTATAACTATGTAAACAATATAGTAAATAACAGTCCATTTGTCAAATCAGTCAATTTAATACATAGCCTCATTCATCTTTGTTGGTTTTTAAAGATGAAGCTTTTTTTTTTCTCCATACTTTTGCTACTTTCACCAAAAATGCCAAACCCCTCTCTAGAGCCAGGGTTAATTTTTTCTTCTGTACAAACATGGAAGCCCCCTCAAAAGAAGACCCGCTTCGTTTGGAGCCATAAAGTGTTCATTTGTTCATTACAACCTGACATAAAAAAAAGATGGTTTTCAGCTGATATGCACTAATCAAGACATCGTCATGGATATAATATCAATATAAAGTGATATATGTGTGTGTGTGTGTGTGTTATTTATAACCATTGATAGATAGATAGATAGATAGATAGATGGATGGATGGATGGATGGATGGATGGATGGATGGATGGATGGATAGATAGATAGATAGATAGATAGATGGATAATTAGATAGATAGATAGATGTTTGTATATAAATACACACGTACACACACGCACATATATTTGCACGTATACATACATAAAATAGTCCATTTAGAGATATATACATACACATACATACATACTCTGACAAAAAAAAGAAGAGAAATAAAATACACATGTAAATTAAAAATACAGGAATAAATTGCATGCAAATATAAAGAAAAGGGGAATAGTCCAATCTCCATAATGATGGAGCTGGCAATGAAATGTTGAATTTAATGGCTTAAAAATGGCCATATCTATCAAAACATTGTTTTGAAAGTAATTCAAAAATGTAATTTCATCATCACCATCATAATACTTTCACCTTTATTTGACCATTAAAATGTTAAAAGAGACAAGAGGCACTGTTCTCCTTACAGACTCCTTCTACAGACAGGGTTGGATTCACAGACACAAACATCTCCATGAGCACAAACTACAACAAAAAAAATCTGTTTACTTCAAAACTATGTCCTTCAGCGCATAAACCCGATTATTCCTGAGTGGAACTGTTTATTCCGTCCTGCGGTTGGCTCACATGAGAACATCAGAAAGCCCCTGAAATCGTTCTTGTCCCAAAAGATTAGCTTGAAACCTGCGGAGAGCATGTACAGAAATGTTCTGGTGGAAAACAAGTTACTGCTCTAGTTACTACTGAACACATGAGAAAATAAAAACGACCTTATGATTGTTTCTCTGTGGTAACATTCACACGGATTGAGGTCGCGACGGCCACCGGATGAAGGTCCAACCAGGAGCAAGTTGAACATCAAGAGGAATCACTGTTGTTGATTGTTAACGTTATATAATCTGTGTTGATAGAACTTCAGCAGAATATATAATGAAGGTGAACCATCCTCTACCTCATTAGAGGTAGAGGAGTTCGCCCGAAGGAGATCCATGGCCACAAAGTCATTTTGAAAAACAGAACAAATGGAAACAAGGACACACAAATGGACATTAGTACAGTGGTGTGCGGTGAAGTTGTGGCAGGTGAGGTTCTGACCCGTTCAGAGTCAGAACTACAAACATATGAACCCAATAGAGGAGCTTTAATTCAACAGTTCATTGCCAGCTCTCACACCGACTACTGGTTCTGTTTCATGTCTCACATCAGAACTCTCTACTCACACATAGGTAAGGTTCATGTTTGGCCCAAGAAGAACATTACATTCGCTCAGAACTTTCCCGTGTTCTAATTTACCATCGCAATTCTAAAATTCATACAGGGACAAAATCAACCCATTTTAAATATTCTGAATTTTATAGAAATTAGAATTTTTATTTAAATGTTGTATTTTTTGTTAAAAATAAAGTTTATTATTATGTTTTGTTTTTTTTCAAAACATTTTTAATTATATGTAAAAGAATTTAAAACAAAATCATAGTTTCAACCTGTTTCTTTAAAAAAAAAAGACAAGAAATTGTAAAAAAAAATCTCAAATGTGGTATTTTCTGTTAAAAAATAAAACGTATATTTTTCACAAAAAAGAAAAAATATATATACAAATACATATATATATATATATATATATATATATATTTATATATATATATATATATAGACAAAATTATTGGTTCATGTTCTTAAATGTTATAATTAATGGATTTTTCTGGGGTGGCTTGGATTTCAAATCTTCCATTTACGCTGTCAGAGCAAAACATAAAAATAAAACTTCACGACTACTGTATTCAACTGGACTCTGATTTTGTTTTTTGCATAGAAGAGCAGCAACTGCAGAACCGGCATAAACCCGTGGGCTCAGCGCGCCCCCTTCAGTGAGGCAGAGGTACTGCTGCGTTATAGCAAAAGCAGAGTTTTGACGTCATCAAGGTGTTACCGTGAATAAACCATCAGAAAATGACTGAAACCTTTAAATCTGGATGTTGATATGTTTTACTCTTTAGCACAGTTTCAGTCTGATTGATTGACAGCGCTGGTAAAGAAAGAAGAGAAGAAAACCTCCTGCATAATAAAATAAATGCATTAATCAGATGTGTACTGGACATGTGGGTTTTATTTGGAACGGTGCACATCGATTAATAGAATACTGCAATCCTCTTCAGCATTCACGCCTCAGGGGTCGGTGTATCCGGCCCGCGCATCCAATATGTTTACCTTCATCTAACGCCATTAGTCAACGTCTCCCTCCTCTCTGCTTTGTGCCCAAATGAAACACACTCACCAGCGATTCATCTTGCGAGGGAGGAGGTTGACGGCGCCGGGTTCACGCAGAGATTTACAACTTTCAATGCAAACCGCACAAACGCTGGATGACTTTAAAGTCAGGCGTGTATTTCACCTTTCTCTTCAAGTCAATAACACTTGAAGGTCCAGCGCGATGTTCTGTTCCACGCTTATAGAATGTTTAAAAGTTTCTTAATAGGTTTTCAGATAAATGGCCTGAATGATTTTTTATTCCCTGTGGAATTTTTTAAACCCATCCGATTCCAATATTTCTCTGTCAGGTCTGTGCCTCTGAACGGGTGTTTTTTTGTTTGTTGATGAGGGTCCATGTCCTTAAGGTTCCAAATCCATAGCGATGTTTTTCTCTTCGCTTTAATGCCTCAGTTATTCATAACATTATGACTGCCTGCTTTATTTTTTGTAGGTCCCTTATTTGATGCAAAAACAGTTTTGACCTACCGCCTGGACTCCACTGGACCTTTGAAGGTGAGCTGTGTTAACTGGTACCAAGACATAAGCAGCTCATCTTGAAAGGGTGTAAGGCGGGGCTTCCATGGATCAAATTTGTTTTTCGACTACATCTCATAGAAGTTGAATTGGATTAAGATTTCCTGGTCCACTTTCCCATCGCTCGACAACAAGACACCAAGATACTTAAACTCCTTTTGCCTGAGGCAGAAACTCCACCGAAACCTGAAGGGGACATTCCCCTGTTATCCGTCACAGAACCATGGCCTCAGATTTAGAGTTTCGAATTCTCCTACTGGCTGTTTCACACCCAGCTACAAACCGGTTCAGTGCACACTGGAGGTCACGGACTCATGAAGCCAACAGGACCACATCATCTGCAAACAGAAGAGCTGCAATTCTAGGGTCCCGCAACCGGACTCTCTGCTCTCCTCGACCGGACCTTGAGATGAATATCAAGAACAGGATGCTAGACTCCAACATTCACTGGAAACATATCTGATTTCCTTCCGAGCATCCAGATACAACTCTCATTTTGGTTATACAGGCCCCCGATTGGCCGGTAGTAATGGCCTCCTAACCCAAAGTCGTGTTTCCCTGTGTGTTCTTACTTCTTTCTGTAAGAACCACCACAAACTCTTTCAACAATTTATCTTACAGCTGCTCTGTGGAAGTGGACAATACGGGCTAGCCACCCTTCCCCACACGCATCAAAGACCCTGATTATCCTCCATTAAACCACTTTGGTAGCTACTAAACACTGCAGACCAGGGACACCCAACAAGACCTGCAGTTCTGTAGATGCTGTGACCCAGGCGTTTAACGTGACGGTTAGACGACTGAGTCAGAGCTTCTCCAGGACTTCGTTACAGTCCCTCAGATTCTTGTGCTTGAACATATTTCCAGCTTCAAACATCAACTTCAGGACTAAATGTTCACGAATCAATAATAGGGCCAACAATGTAGGTGTTACCTCAAAAGTGTTCACAAACTGAGTAGTATGAGTAGAGTAGAAGAGTAGTAGAGTATTATCTCATTTTAGCACTACAACAGCCACAAATGACTTAATTGGTTCAAAATCTACATGGATAATATCAAAGTGAGTCACACTGTGTAAAACTGTACACAGAACAATCAAATCAAATCATGACATCAAATGTTTTGAAGTATGAAGTACATAATAATCTATGTGTCTATGAGTGATAATGGAGTACTCTGAGTAGAGGTGTGTAGTTGTATTTCTAACAAAACTTAAACGATATATTACCTGATATGATGCTGCAAAACATGTAGGCTACAATGTCGGACAGGTGACTGCAAAAATTACACCAGGTGTCACCCTACGTTGGATGGTGTTTGGATACAACCTACCAGTTGGATTTTTAGTTGAACTTAATGTGTACAATTGTACACCTTATATCTGAAGGGGCACATATGTCCCACTCACTGACAGGTAAACATACTAATAAGGTAATCAATGCTAGTCACTATATCTGTCAAGGGTTATAATGTTATGGCTGACTGTAACAGCAAGGGATGCATTTGGATGTAATCATTATAATTCAAAATAGAACTTAATAAGTAGTATTTTATCAGTTTCTATACCTGTTATGATTACATGTATTTGTTGTGATATCAGCTTCTGAATTACAGTCAGGAATCCCAACATCCTGCCACCTGTCAGGCAGGCGGCCAATCACTGCAGACGTTTAATTCCACGGTAGGAAAAGACTGCAAAACAACAACATCATGGCGGGAACTCGGAAATGAAGCGCGACCACGAGGACTGAACCCAGCTCCGACATCTGCACAGGACGCCAGCTCGTCACGTGCCGATGAGAAATTTATCAACGAATGTTGTCAGATACTGGCAGCAAACCAAAGTCATTCATGCCCCCCAGCTTCTAATCTCCTCATTCGGCCTTCCTCGTTTGAAGGATTATAAGTATTTATTCTAAGCAGAGGGAGAAACCCCCCCTGATATCAGGCACTCTGAAATGAAAGCCCGATTCACAAACACAAGCTGGCGGCACACATTCATAATTTCCCCCCCGATGGCGACACGTGTTGATCCGCCTCTGAATTCTCCCTTTAGGGATTAGCAGTCGACATGAGATTTGTGCTCCACTCCTCTCTCCTTTAATTCATATTTTTAGACCGGGGTTGTGCCGACATAGCTGACACTGGAGAATTTAATGAGATCGAGGCTTGTAGCGTAAGTGACCCTCTCTTTGGAGCGGTGCCATCATTTTAACCCCTTTTTAACTCCAGCGCTCGGCTTCTGTCGGATTCTCAATTAGAGGACGCAGCGGCTGGGACCCCGAAGTGGATTTAAACAGCTAAAAAGGTCTATGTGTGCTTTTAGTTTGAGGAATAGCATTAGTGTGACCTTTGCGAGCAGTTGATCGTCCGTCACAGCTTCCATTCATGAAGAGAGGAGGGCTTAATGGCCACAGACGGCACATGTTTAACAGATCAACAATAAAAAGGAGGATTAAAAAGAGGCTGTTATGTTTTCTTTGTGAGCGGAATGTCTTGCTGCTCACAATCTATCGGCTGTTTTAGAAGAATAGTAATTGTTTTGTTTCTTTAACAGCCTCCAGTGTTTCTTCAATTAATTTCCTGTTTTTATAGTTCCAATATTTAGTTGTTTTTCGCCTTGTGGGTTTGAGGGTGTTGGGGGTCAAGTGGGATTTTACAATTTTTTTTCCTATTTGTGGAAATTTTTTATGCATGAAAAGTGCTAAATAAAGTTTTTTTTTTAGGATTTATGTAAATTATACTTGTAAAATGGTGGATCGAAGCTACTGGGCCATGAACCGGCACCGGTAGGATCCTTCTGGGAGGTTTGCCCTGACCAGCTATCAAACCGGCATCAGGCTGTTCCAAAGGGAAGGACATGTTTCCGCTAATCAATCCAGCTGGATTCGTGACAGGAACCGAGGAGCAGCTAATGCAAAGACGCCTCTGAGACAATCCAGCGCAAAGGTGCAGGGTGTTAGATGCATGCTGGGATGTCACACATGAAAAGGCCAACCAAGAGTCTGCGATGGTGCACGGAAATTCAAAATTTTGCTAGAAGTGAGCTTAGTCGCGACAGCTGCTCTAGAACATGAGAAAAGATTATAATGACAAATTTTTACTTTTACTAAAAAAAAACAAAAAACATAAATGACATGATCATTTTCATGTTATAAGGGTTTGAGTTTTTACATGATGATTTTTTACGTTATAAGGTTTAACGTTTTTAAATGATGATTTTCCCATTATAAGGTTTTACATTTTTAAATGATCATTTTCCCGTTATAAGGTTTTACGTTTTTACGTGATCATTTTCACGTCGTAAGGCTTTCCGTTTTTACGTGATCATTTTCATCTTATAAGGTTTTACGTTTTTAAGTGATCATTTTCACGTTAGAACTGGATGAATTTTCACATTTTTACAAGATATTTTTAATCTTTACTCGAAAAATAGTTATGATATGTTAAACTAGCACATGCAGTAATAATACTAATAATGACAATATCCTCTAGGCGAAACATGGCAAAATAAAAAAATAAAAAGGAGCAGGAGAAGAAAGGACCAACTGTAAGAGAAGCTACTTCTCTTCTTGGTTCTTGATGCAGAAGAGTCCAGTCTTAGAAGGCATATGGTTCAGAACCCTCAAACTTCAAAGGCCTCTGATAGGTCCCCCTACTTGAGGAAGACACATACCACCTCCAATGCTTGGTGGAGGTGGGGGGGTTGAGAAAAAGATATTTATATATTCTGTTCAGAAATGATGCAGCCTGGTTTCAGCCATGTTTCTGGTTCTGCAAGAATATTTGTAATAAATTAGTCTGAGGTGCAAAAAACCTCAGACCCCCGGTGTGAATCCGAAAATATCCCTGACTGGAGCAAACAGGCTCTGATTTTGCAACCCATGCAGCTTAATGTTCTTCCTCATGACCCTCACACTTTGAGGGAAGGTACCGCTTTTTGTTTTTACTCTCCGTCGTTCCGGGGGAACATTCCAGGATGGACCAGAACTGCTCAAGACATAATCCGTCTGTAACGTGAAAACAGCCCCGGATCATGTCAGTGGGAAGACCAGATGTCACTGGCAGCAATTACAAAAGGATGAGCTGTTGAGAAGCCCCCTAGCCCCACCCCAGCGCACACACAGCCCCCCTCCTTACTGCTTGAATCACATCCAGCGGGCTCAGGGTGCTGAGATGCTCGCTGGATAGAAGCCACAGCTGTTTTTTGCTGATTCAGACATTAAATTAAATATCAAAAATCGCCGTGTCAGCGTTATGTGAAAGTTTTAATAAACACAGCTTGCGGAGGGTCGGTTCAGTGGGAATGTTTCCTGAGCAATTATGTCCAAAAATTTCGCAAGAGGACTTGTTGACATTATTACGACGTTCCAATTTAAAGTTTTAGTCCCTCAGTCAAATGCAAATAAGAAAAATTAAGGCTGTGGTCTAAATTCAAAAACACCGGACCGGAGCCGGCGTTCTTTTTTAATTCATAAATGGAACTGGCTGGAGGTTATGCAACCAGCTATGTTTGTTTGTGGGTTGTTTACATGATTACTGAAAAGTCATTAACCCTTTATTCACATCCTCTTTCACACCATAAATGTCCTCGTCTTTTAACTGCCATAAAATACTTTTAGTTTATTCTACACTTTTATTGAATTTCAATTTTTTTTCTTCAGTCCTGATCATAACCATATAAATATTATTTTCAAGATTTCATCCCTTTGACTATATATTTTTCTACACTATGCCAAGTTAAAAAAAATACAAAAAGTAATTTGACTAAATATTAACTCATTTTTACAATTTTTTTTTTAAATAACGTGGATTAAGGTGATCCCCACTTTGCAAGACATAAATTCCACATTCCTGAAACTATACAAAAAAAACATTATTATTTAAGGCTTTTATTGCCTTAAGGATTTTATTCAACATTAGTCCTGATAATATCCATCAACTACTAGTTCATATTCATTATTTTAACACTTCAAATACCACCTTGCTCCTGTGAAGCTCCTGTTTTTTTTTTTTTCTCTCTCAGATGACAAAAAATTAAAAAATTAAAATAAATTATTTTTCGATATTTAATTTTATCAGTATTTTTTTTTACTATTAAATAAAATAATATTACGATTGTATTTATTCATTCATTCCTTATAAACCGCTTATCCTGTTCAGGGTCGCTAAAGGTTATCCCAGTTGACATCGAGCGAGATTCATTTTAGCACGGAATTTATTTTCCCTATGTGACAAACAATAGAAAATCTTAACCTTCCAATACAAATATGTAGCCTAACAAACCGCGATGGTGTCAGTGTGATTAAATAAAAAATGGCCATATCAATTGGATTCAAAGGGGATGTTTTTATCGCTAACATGCCATCTCAAGGTTGTGAAATGGGACATAACGCCTGAATAGATAAACTACAGGCATCAAATAGAAATAAAAATAAAGCAAAGTTGTTGAGTGATCATTTTAACATGATTCCACTGTACATATGCTTAGAATTTTATCACAACCCAGTTTATCTAGTTTAAGTTGTAAACTTATTGTACATGCCATTATCTTAAAACATTTATTTTGTGATAGCATAAAAGGTCAATGCCTTGTAACCAATCATTTTGCAGTTTTAATATGACTCATCATCGACCGTTTCAGGTTCAGAAGAGTCATCAGCCACCACCACCACCACCAGCAGTGTCTTGACTGCAGCGGAGATTTATCCTCGGTGGAGATGCTCTTCGATTCCTGAAGACATTGAGCGTCATTGATTTCCAAACTGACTATTTATCACATATCCTCTCCTAATTGAAATGGTTCTTCTGTCAAATTGGATTCCTCTTTATGGACCCCTATCTGATTTAATAGTGTGAACATCTTTTATGCAGGAGAGTTGTTCTTAGACTGATTGATGTGTCTCTGAGGAACGTTCATTATCAGGCTTTTGTTGTGTTTTTTCTGCTGATTACATTTAGTTCTACTAATGAGGCTGGCCGAGGTATGCAATCCCTGTGTGCTTTCTAATTAAATTATCTGACTACACCTTCAGTTGAAAGCAAAATGATCCAACCCAAAACTGTGGTTGATAAAGTTTATTTGAAAAATATACTAAATATCTGTTTGCAATAACTAGAGCAAACCAGAGCAGCTTTAATACAGACAACAGAAGTGTTTTTTTTTTTACCTCATATGTAACACAAAATGCTGTTTTTACTGACGACTGTAGCATCAATGATTCCAGCTTTAATGACCCATGTCTGCAGAACTTTGTAGAGACCATTAAAACGTGATCCACCAACTTCTGACAGCACTCCTGGGGAAAAAACCTTCCAGGTCTGGAATATTTATGGGTTTAAGTGCAGCTACCAGAGGTTTTCTGGTGAGTATGAAGGCTGCTCTAGTGTTCAAGGACTCGGTCAATGTGAACCGAACCAAAGTGGACTTTTAGGTCTCCTTGAGATTGTTTTCCTTATGGAATATCCAGTAACATTCAAGCTTCAGACTCATCAAGGATTACATTTTCTTCTAGGATATTCTAGAAATATACATTCTAGAATGCTTCTTTCTAGAAAGAAAAAAGTCATTCTTGAGGAGCCAAAAGATTGATGGAATCAATTTTACTTTCTATCCACTGAAGAAAAAAGCAAAGAAACAATAGAGCATCAGCGCGCCACCGCTATGCTTCACTGTGGGTAGGGTGTCCTTTTCAACTTCATGTTGTTTTTTCCTCCTCAAGACGTGTCAGAATCAAAATCAGAAAACAGTTTATTGTTAAAGTAAGTCTCACAAGGAATTTGAGATGGTATCTTGTTGCAAAGCATGCAGTAAACAAAATGGACAAATATACATCATTTAGACAATCAATATAGGAAAAGCACACTTGGCAGAAAGCAGATCAAATTATGTCATACACATGCTGTATATGCATACATTCATAGATAGAAAGTGGAAGTGCAGTTATGCAGAATCAACAAATTAAATAAATAGATTCATTTTCTCAGATGTGTATGTTATTCCAGCAGAAACCGGGCAAATGTCTTGTGTGTGTGTGAGGGATGACGTCTCGATAAGAGGGTTCATGTAAGGCATCAGTACTGATTGCACATTAATAAACGTATAAAAAGTGCCGGGAGTGATCATCTTCTCCATGGTAATCATCCATGATGGTTTACATTATAACACAGGCCTAAAGAAGAGAGGATTCCATGTCTTCAAGTTTTCAGCAGAACATGCGCCAACAAATATATAACCTACATACATTGATCAGCCATAACAATATAACCACCTAGGTTACCGTGGCACCTGTGGGATATATTAGGCAGTAAGTAAACATTTCGTCCTGAAATTGACAAGTTGGAAGCAGGAAAAAATTTGTAAAATGTGTGACTTTGTCTGGAGCCAAAAGATGAATGGGTCACAACTTCTCCTGAACTGCAGGAGTTGCTGGGTGTTCCTTTTCTGCAGTAGGTGGTACTTTACTTACCATAGTAGTGTAAGGAGGGCCAACAGAGTCATGGGTTACCAAGGATTCTTAACACAAACATGGATTGAAGGCTGTTGGATCCGCCTTATTGTCGGATCCAACAGTAGGTTTACTGTAGTACAAACCATTGAAAGGGTTGATGCCGGTTCTGATAGACAGGTGTCGGAACACAAAGGGACAAAATAGAGCTGTTTTGGCAGTAAGTGGTTTTAATGTTATGGCTGATCTTGTATATAACCTTTTTTTTTCAATTTGCTGTACAGTCCAAAAACAGCTAAGCTAAAAAAAAAATACTGATTCATGTATCACTAAAGACCAAATATAACAAATCACATGCTAAACATTGCTACAAGCTTTTATTTTGAAATAAATTATCTGTAAATGTATATATAATGTATATCTCATTGTATTCTGTGGGTTTAGTTCCCATTACCTTTCACAACTTGTACTGAATTTACCCATCACACCCTAGTTTAAACCATCAAATAAAGCAACATTGAGTTTAAATGTGTATTCTGCACACACGCACACAGAAAACTCAACAGAAAGAGAAACCAGACGAGGGCACTTTAGAGGTAACAACCCGCAATGTATTCTCCTCACACGTAGGGCGTCGGCTGTTTACCTAGCGGCCAGACTCTACTGAGGAATCCAATCACGTTCCTGCCTATTCATGCAGAAACTGCTCTCTAGAAATAACAAATTTAAAGTGTCAAAAGGTGGAAGCAAATTGGGTTCATGGCTACAGTTTTATTGCCATGGGAATAAATTTGATAGCTGGTATTTATTACCGGTGGTTTCCGTAACTATCCAGCCTCGGTGTGAATAATGAAATATGCAAGTCATCTTTTCGTGTCAGTGATGGGGTTTTAGGTTTTGAACAGGAGCTCCTCCTGGGGGGCAAAGGTCAGGCATCAAAATTCAAAAAAGTTATAATTAGCTCCATTTTCCCATTGTTTATATCACACATTGTTGACCCGCTCCTCAAGGGACTAGATCTAATTAAACCCCCCTGGAATTCCTTCAGACTGCAGACGACTGCAGCTTCGTACGGAGATAACCAGTTTACCTTCAGGCAGCCAGGTACACATATCAATGAGCTGTCTGCACATCGCTTTCTCCAAACCTTATCTAGAAAAACTTTTCAAATTAAAAGCACAAATCTAAAACTCCATCGGATTCCTTTAATTCGGCTTCATTTTCGCTGGCTATCTTGAATAACAAGACCTGTTTTGACATCGCTGTGTACATCACAGCATCAACTCTCATCTGCCAGGAGCAGCTTCCTGCCTGGCAGATGCTTCATGTTCTGCTTCAGGGAAAAGAGGAAGCGCAAGGCTGACTTGCTCTAATCAGACGACCACAGGCGAGTAGATGAGGATTAATTAAAATTGAACCCCAAATCCGGCATCGCCTTCTCGGAGCCGAAAGGCAGAACTGAAAGCATCCTGAAAATCTGCTGACAGATTGAGGAAACCTCATCATTGCAGGAAAATGTATATAAATTATTTTCCTCTCTTTTTTTTCTTCCTGTTTATTTTCTTTTTCTGTATTTTTTCTTAGATTTTTATGCTGTTTTTTGGGGATTATGTGCTATGTGTCTTTACGTTTATACATTTTAAACAGCTACCTTTGTTATAGGTTATACTACTTACACC
Organism: Lophius piscatorius; assembly: GCA_009660295.1. Lineage (NCBI taxonomy): Eukaryota > Metazoa > Chordata > Actinopteri > Lophiiformes > Lophiidae > Lophius > Lophius piscatorius. Next base: position 19,352 of record VRLP01003146.1, read on the forward strand.
AGATTGTTTTAGTAGAAAGTGTTTATTGGGTCATACGCAGAGAAAATATTTCAATAGGTTGTAGTGTGTATGACTGTGTGTGACCAATAAAGGATTACTTCTTCTTTTTCTTAATAAATCTGAGTTTATTGTACTTATTTGTCGAGAGGTGTAGGCAAAAATAAATCGTCCTTCATTCACCTTTACTCAAGAATATAGTCCCTTGTTATTGTTCTTTTTATGGAATATTGTTAACACAATTATCCATAGTGTCTTCATTTCGGACCACGTTCCATTTTCTGTGCTTGGGGATTGGGAATACCTAAATAAAGTAAAGCTAATAAGCAGCTGTTTTTTATGGTATGTTTATGGTCCCTGAGGGGAAACAGCCATGTGTTCCATTTACCGGCATAACCCGAGCTCCTGCAGGAAGTCCCTGTTTAATGAGGCCGTAGCTCCTCCTACCCCATGAAACTGACCATTAAGGAAACAAAATGGCCGTTTGGTCACCATATTTGTCAAATCTTGCTCAAAGTCATGGGATGGGGATGTTCAGTAAAGAGGAGATGAGGAAAATGAAAATTAATAGAATAAAGTTGGAAATACACCAAGGTATAAGTTTTTAATGTTTACCAAAGCATAAAACTCATGAAAATTAAGATGTTTAAATGATAATCCCTTCTCATTATTATCTTCTTAAATACCTGCTGGAACAACATACTTTGCAATTTTTGAATAAGAAGTTATGGGATTTGATTAAAAAAAAATAGCATTCACTTGGAAACACAGCAAACACTCAACAATAATTGGTGAATGGTTCAATATATTCGTTATTTTATTTGAAAGGCAAGACATATATATAAATTAACCTGCTATGGGTGTATGGTAAAGATGACCCAAGGATATCTTAAAGGTCAAGTGTGTAAAATTTGGCTGTGGGGAGGCGTTCCAGGCTATCCTTTTAGCTGTGTTGACTCCTTCTCCTTCCCTGTGAGGATGCAGGGAAGGAGGCTAGCGACTGGGCCGAATTGAATCCTCCGGATTCTACATCTAAATGTTTCATGAGTATTCATGTTTGGTGTGAAGGAGAGGATTGGCCCTCACTTGCTTTTTCTTGTTCTAAATGATAAGAATGTCTACATTCACACTGTGAGAAAAATGTGGCCCAGTTCAAATTGTTTGCTCATACATGACTTTTCGTAGAGCAGTTGTCCACTTATCTGAAGGTTGGTGGTTCGATCCCTGGCCACTGCAGTCCACATGTCGATGTGTCTTTGAGCAAGATACTGAACCCCATGTTGCTCCCAATGGCTGTTCCATTGGTGTGTGAATGATGGTGTGAATGGTTACCGCCCCTGATGAGCATGTGGCCCCTTGCATGACAGGTTTGAATGTCTGTGTGAATGTTGACTCGTGTTGTAAAAGTGCTTTGAGTGGTCAAGTAGACTAGAAAAGCTCTGTGTAAGTTCAGTCCATTTACCATTAAAAACAATATTTGGCATCTTTTCAGAAAACCCGCCCCCATATCGAGATACAAGACTTATTCTTAGCTAATATAAACACAGCTAATTCTTATTTTCAGCTCATTTTGCACTAATAAACACATCGCTATGAATATAAAACTCAGTTTCTTCCAGGATATCCCCTCCTATAAATTTATCACAGATACAAATGAAACACATGACACTAATAATAGTAATGGTGATGGGGGTCCCCCCCAAATCAAATTCTGTTCCAAGCCTCCTGAAGGTCTGGCCCAGCTATGGACTTCAACCTTATCTGTGGAAATATCAATAGTTCAACTGATCAACCTTGTCACCCTCCTGAGGTGATTCTGATTGTTGCTGTAGGTCCAGTCGATAACAATCATGAGGTTTTTCACTCTAGTGCAACATTGCTGCGTTTGCACAAGTGGGCTGTTAATGTCGGAGCTGTTGCAGGAAGCAGGGAACCTTCAGCTAAAGGTGACGAAAACAGGGCGTCGCTCTGTTGACACTATGGCTGCACATACGTACAAAAATATATACGAGTCAAGCTATGTTCGCAAAATGTTACTAGTAGTGACAGGAGGGATCCCATTTGGACATTTGCACAAATAATGATATTGAAAGGACGCAAAAAGTTAAGCTGCTATTGTTGTTGTTAGAACACCGTGTTAAACTAGGACTATGCTGCCATCCCTGACAGCAAGGATGTAGCCCATACCCCCAATCCCCTGCGTTGTACTCTTTCCCTTTTCAGGGGTCACCAGAACGGACCATCTTATCCGCATATTGATTTGGCATAGGTTTTAACATCTGATGCCCCACCTGACCCAATGTCCTTACCTACAATTTATCCGGGCTTGGGACCGGAAACTAGATTTGGCCAGGTCGGCTGGTACTCCTAAGGACCTTGCCTAAAAGTCCACACTGGATTGCAGCCACACCCTCTTTAAACTGGGATTTGTACCCCAGTCTCCTGGCACCAAAGTCAGTGGTGTAACCCACCGAGCTATCCAGCTGACTTGGCGTTGTACAAGCAATGCCTGATTCTAAAAATGTTTTTTGTAAAAACAAAGACAAGAAAAAAGAGAAAATGTTAACTTTTAGAGTAAAATATGATACATAGATCTCCTCGAGTTCTATCTCCTCGAGTTCTATCTCCTCGAGTTCTATCTCCTCGAGTTCTATCTCCTCGAGTTGATTCATAAACACCGATATTTGATTAGTCCGAACCAACAGTTAAGAAGTTATGTAAAACAAACCTGTGTTTTTCATAAAAAAGCTCCGGCTAGTGAGTAAAATCAAAACCTTTAGAGTAAAATATGATATATACAAGACAAATCTCGTCAAGTGGAGTCATATCCACCAAATTTGGACTAAATCAGAACAACGATTGCGAAATTATGGATGAAATAAACTGTCACATAAGCTCCTACTGTAGTTGGACATCTACAACTGTACTTTCCTTAAATCTACCCAGTTTTTCCTCGCACTAAAGGCCAGGGATATATATAATTTGAAAATGATCCACGACATTTTTTGAGTTATAGCTTTAACAGGGTGGATCTGTTACTGCTGGGGCGGTGTGGGCCGCGGTGGCTGCGATGTCGATTCCATAAGATCCAAGACTTTTCTGGAACAAAATATTCCTCAAGAGTACATTTAGAGCAAATTTATGTCCTCTGGTGTTGAATGTGAAATCCTTGTTTTTGTTTTCCTCCAGGTTCGGATTTTGGTTTGGAGGGAAGTTTCATCAAACTGATATGTCTAAAGGTCTGGACCGAATGAGGCAGATGCGAAGGTGTTTTGGTCTTAAATGCAAAGTTCAATGTGAAGTTGTGGTTTTCAGCCTGCAGTCAGGAGCATTTTTGTTCTTCTTAATGGACAGAAAAAGTCCGTCAAATGTGGGAAACTAAACCAGACATTGTTGAGAGGGGGACCCTTTGGTTTAGAAGAGCTCCTTTATTCAGAATTCCACTGATCAACAACATCTGAGCTACAGTCTGCTGGAGCGTGATGGTCAATCATGAAAGACAATCTTACCGCCGTTGATCTTCTCAGCAAATACAAAGCACAAATTGTTGCAACTGTGGTTCGGAGTGCGACGATGCTGGAAATGCCATTAATTAATTGCATTATTTGCGTGAGTGACCCGGTTCAAACGATCCAACCATGACATTTTTTCCAAATGGAGACCAAAAGTTTGGTCAAGCCAGAATACTATCCCACTGCACACTCAGGCCACAGATACTACTCTGATCACCCCATTATCTTCACCTTTACACATGCTAGGTAACATTTACCTGCTTCACGGTGTGGAGCATCAACTGATATCAGCTGTGCTAATTCAGGCAGCCACATCCACCAACTCACGGCGACAAAGCATCATCTTCATCAGCAGCTGTCTGTTCAAATATGATTCTCTTCATTCATCTAGTTGCTTCAAGCAGCCGGTTCTCCTCATACCCATTTCCACCCATCCCTCAACATGGTCAACCTCATCATTCATCAGTCTCAGCAGAGTCATTAGCCGCCACCGCCAACATCTAGACTCAAAAGTGGGGACATGCTGTACCTCAGGACAGAGACCCTTCCTTATCACAGAACAAACGTTGCTTTAAACATGCATCTCTGCTTCATTCTCCGTCTTACTTGATTGAAATAATAAAGTGAGTTTAAGGTCTTCGTCGTGAATACAGCATATAAGGAACCCGCGGGTTCATGGGTTTCATGGAGGGCAACTCCTTTTGGCCATGAGTCTGGATCTAAGGGGATAATATCTTCATGTCATCCTGCTGAGTGTGAGTGCGTGAGTGTGTGAGTGCGAGAGTGCGAGAGAGCGTGAGTGTTTATGATGAGTATGTATCTGTGGAGAGGGGGAGAAGGGGTTTTCCTCACCTCTGCTGGCGACACATACTCATCTCATCATCTCCAGCTGTTGTTAAAGCCTCAGATTTGGCTGACCTTAGCATATCTGCCCATCTCTCGCTCCAAGCTGTGATTCTGTCCTGGAAACGAGCCAGCACTCAATCACAGTGGAGGATAAAAAAAAATAAAAAATCCCAAATCCCCTCAGAGCCGATGGCTCGGGGACTTTACCACCATATTATTATTATTATTATTATTTGCACGTCCACACCGCCCTGTATGTGTTCAGATGGCTTCAAAAATCTGTTCTTATCTCATCTTATCAGCCTGCATTTTCTGCACTAACTAACAGCAATGTTAGAGACAAGGCATTCCTATATTATACCTTATTTAAAAAAAAAAACTCTTTATGTTTTTGGCATAAGACAGCAGATAAATGAAGTGTTGCTGTTAAGTATTGTCGTGAGAGCCCTCACATTCATCAACATACAAATATAAAGTCGATCCAAAAGAAACGGCAGGAAGGGAGAGGCGAGAGGTAAAACATAAGTCCGTCCGTCTTAAAGCAGGATTCCTTAGAGCCCAGCTGACCTCTGAGCACAAAGAGTTCAAACAATTAAAATCAGGGTTAGGCTTAGTTACATCTTTAAACTAGTACACTGTTTACTAGTACACTGTGTTTGAAAATAAGGGACTATCCCAGAAAAGCCCCCAATCCCCTGCATTCAACAAACAATCCCCCTGATTGAACACCTCAAATTAAATGTGAAGTTATAAAAAAACTCCTCCTGGTGGATAAAATATGAGCTATTAGAGTATAATATGATATAAATAAGATAGATATTCTAGGGTCGATTCATATACACCAAATTTGAAGTAAACCGGACGAACAGAGTTAGATCTAAAAAAGACAAAAAGCCTATTTTGAGAATAAATTAAAAAAAATTTGGACGGAACTTCTCATTTCATTTGAGGAGGGATTTACGGGGATTACTTTACAACTCAGGGGGTTGAAAGCTCAATATTTGTTTTTTTAATCATGCCCAAATAAATAGATATTTAAAGCAATTGTTTGTGAAGTTCATTTTCTTTATTATATCTATATTTAACATGCTTTGTTTTTCTGTTCAAACGCTTTTATTTGAGCGGAGGTAATCTCGTTACATTGCTCGTCACTCTGTGCCTTGAGCTGCGGGGGGGGGGGGCAGGAGACGCGCAGCGTCAGCAGATCTGCGCTCAGAGCACAGCGGCTACTTTTTCCGCACAGGAACCCACAGACGTTCAGAGTCGACCCGAATTCTATCCGTTCTGCTGAAGCAATAATCCTGAAACTCCCAGTAGGTGTCCGGAGGGGAAAAGTAATTCTGAGAAGGACGGACAGGATTGATGTTGGAGACAGGAGAGGAGACTGTCCCGGATAGTGATGCGCGCGCTCCTCTGGAGGTAGAAGCGACTCTGCGATGTTTCCTCCGCTGGAGCTGCTGCTGGTGAGTTCGGCCTGCACCCACTCTCAGCTTTTTTTATTAGTTTTATACGCTGTTGGAGCTTAAAACTGACAGCTGATGGCGTTTTATCTAGAGGTCAGCCTTATTCAGAGGTTCTTTCTTCACAATAATCCTCAAATCACTGGCGTATTTGTGGGTCTATTTGGATACATTCTCGAACTCGTATTTGTGCTTTAATTCATGCTTTCGATCAATCACAGGAGGGCATGAATGAAATTATTTCCCTCCTTATAATTAGATTTGTATTTGGCTCTAAGAAGCGGATTTTGGGGAATGAGCTTTTGAATCAAGTGTATTTATTATTGTGGTCTATATTATTCTGCTGTTTTTATGGATTTGTTCTTGTTCGATCAAGGAATATAAAGGAATCTAGAGTTTTTTTTAAATTATTTTTAGCCCTTCAGAATCCAGAACCATATCTCCTTCATGGGAAAACTATGGGAAGTATGAAATAAACCAAATCAACCACAGAGAATATGATATAGGTTAAGTTATTGAATATGTAAATATATATATATATATATAAAATGGATGTTGCCTTCATTTATGTGACATGTAGGACATGTGACTTCATGGTTTTATGGTAATTTTGCTCTCATTATTAAAATAAATTCGCTCAGAGGTCCTTTCTAGTAGATAACAACAGAACAGATATCAAAACTGTCATTTTGCTGATCATAAAAATACATTACAATATTTTCCTAAGTTTAATATAAATTTGTTCAAGATATGTGGACAGATGTGTTAATAAAGCATTAGAATCGTTTCATGGATACCTTAAGAAACACAAAAACAGGGAACTGAGGGATATAAAGTGTGAAAATAACAAGGATAAAGCTTTATAAGATAGTTTCTTTAATATTTAAATTCTTTGTCATACTCATGTCACCCTGGTTTCCTATGGGAAAAAAAAACATTTTACAGTGTAATCACAACGCAAGGACAAGCCTCTGCAGTGATAAACCCTCTAGAACCAACGCCGTCAGTGGATGTTTTCTCCCTGGACAGTTTATGTGCATGAAGACGAGCTCTTCACCTCAGCACTCAGTTAGGAATAAACATCAAAACAGGTCCGAAGCAACCGGGAAGAGTCAGAAAATTACCAGCATAGAAATGAAGCGAGTGGTTTCAGATCAAAAAACAAGCCTCTGATTTGACCAGTAAGCCTCAACTCGCACAGATCTGCTCTGGAAGCAGCCCTGAACCGCTTCTCAGGTCAAGTCCAACACCAAATAGTTGCTAAGGAAACACAAAAAATATAAATAAAGAAAGAAAACATGAAATTTTGGGTAACAAAAGATGCATTTGACATTATTTTAGTTATTCCCGTTTCATTCTCAAGGTCGTTTGCATATTAATCTACTCCAACAACAACATCGTCTAGCTGCAATCTCACGCCGGGATAATTAATCCTCTATTATTTATGAGCTTTTACAGAACGTGTGTTTTATTTTTTAAATGCAGCAACCAGGAGTTTCAATCCGTAGTTTGTTGCATTTTCTGGGTAAAATACATTAATTATTTCTATTCATGTACAATATTTCAAAGTAAGACCACAAAAACAAGCCCAACTCTTATAGGTTTTAATTGTTTTCTATGAATATGCAAAGAAAGAAAGGAAAATGAGCAGCAGCACGGAATGTATCCTCCCCCACTACAAGGTCTGGTGTCGGTGGCCGATGACTCTGCTGAGACTGATGAATGGGTGGAGAGGAGGATGTGGCTAATGAATGGACTAGTAGCATGAAAGAACAACATGAATGGAGGGAATCATTTTTCAGAAAGGAGGCTGGGATTGCAACTGAAGTTGTAATTGTAAATTGTAAAAATATTACCATTATTACATATACATAACAATTGTATATTTTCTCCATATTACAGTACAAATTACAGTTATGTACTGCCTCTGGATTTAGCATAATTTAGTGCATTTACAAGAGTAATATACCATTGTACTCTGAAAACTACAATACAGTGATTTTATGTGCATAAATGACAGTAAATTACAGATTATCTATCTATCTATCTATCTATCTATCTATCTATCTATCTATCTATCTATCTATCTATCTATCTATCTATCTATCTATCTATCTATCTATCTTTTTTTACTTCTGATATTTTTTGTAAAAATGTTTTTTTTCTACATTTTCAGTGTAGGGTTTTACAGTGTAGGGTTTTACAGTGTAGGGTTTTACAGTGTAGAGTATCAGTGTCTCTAGTATAGTTTCATTCTATTTAGAATTTTACGGTCTTGTTTTTTGCAATCAAATTGATTTTTGCTTTCATTTCCGTAAATATTTTACAGTGTACAGCACGTAATCAGCTTTGATTTATCATAGTGGTGACTAATTACTGGGATTTTCATAGCAACTCTTAGGTTAATGTCAATTTTGATTAAATACTTCTGATAATTTGAGAAGACTATTTTCATAGATACATACTTTTTTACAGTAGTAACTTAATACAGTGATTTTCAACAGTGTCTTTTTGATGAAGTTGAATTTTTCGGATTAAATGCACAGTTCTCTAGAGTGAAATGACGCGCAGTGATACTCTGTAAACACTGTGTGGTACTGTGAATCAATGTGGATCGATGTGGAGCCGTTTGTTTTACAGTGCGCAGTTACATCCTGTGCATGTGAACAGTAATCCTCAGAAGAGTTTGTTCCATAAACCTTAAAAAAACATCCACAGCAGACTGTTTTCACAGAAGGATTACAGACATCAGAGCACCTCCGAGACGGCGTGGAGACCCCAGACCCCGTGCGGCATTGGACTCCTTCATCACGGTCTCACCTGCGCCCCAATAGCCGGGTTCGGCGTTTTCAGCGAGGTGAACTCAGAGCGGCAGCAAACTCTCTGTTCTCTCCTGCTGTCGTAATGAGGACACACATCACGGCGGTGTAACCGCCGCTCAGGAGGAGTAGATCATCATCAGGGGAGAACCAAAGATTTCACTCTTGGGATGCTGCCAAACAGGCAATTTAATCAGAGGGCATTTTATGCACAGAAAGTATGTCAGCCTCCTTGTTGGGCCGTGATTTATCTGGACCGTTATATTGGGCTCCAGACCTCGATTGATTGCTGCAGGCGGAGAAGTGTATGGAAAGCCTCGTTCTTTGCTTTGCTTTCCTGACTTCAGTGGTGGGATTACGCAGAGAGAACTTTATCGTTCAGTCCGCCTCACACTGGGAACCAGTCAACTTTGTACTCCTGCTGGTTTTTGGAGATTCTCACTCTCTTCCTCACAGGCTGAATAGACATTTTGATGAAGAGTCACCTTTCGCGTCTTTGCAAGAGATCTTCAGCAAACACAACGTCCCAGTTTACTTCAAACCCAGGAACAACCTAAAATAAAATCTGGTTCACTCTAAATCCAGAAGACCCAAACCCAACCTGAGCCACGTGGTCCAAACAGAGCAACCGAATCACATAAGAAGCCACTTCAGAGCTAAGAGGGGATGGAAAACGTGGCTGCCGATCCATCACACCTAGGATAAAGATTGTTCCATCTTCTCTCCTCCGCTGGCCGATGCTACAGAGAGCTGCTCACCAAAACTTCCTGTCAGGGGGGTCAAACTCAATCACAACAACAAATTGAGTCCACATCGAGGGCCGAACAGGACTCAAGTAGAGCTGGTTCACTCTGAGGTGTTATGGCCATTTATTCTTATTTTATTTACTGTTTTCATGGAATTCTGAACAAACCAAAGGGAATAGAAAATAGTGAAATTACAGATAAAATCCAAGATAGATCAGCGTCGTTTCTCTGTATCCCTCTCTATCAGAAGTGTTTCAAGGAATCATTTCCACAGAAAAGTTTTTATTCACAGGCATCATCAACAAGTTACATCTAAAATCAATCCATTTAAATAACAAAATCAAAAAAAAGGAAACTTTAAATAATCCTACAGGTGTATTTCATTATAAAAGTAAGCAACATAATGTGCTTTCTTAACGCAACAGCACTTAAACCTGTTGAATGGCTTGAGGACGTGAACGCACCTCACCAGTTAATTAAAACTCGCGTTCTATTTACTTAACTGCGTGTAAAACTTACTAATAGATATTGTTTCGCGGGTCAAATATAATCGTCTTGATCTTGAGTTTAACAAATGTGCTGTCGAGTCTATAACTCTGAACACTAAAACATCCACTGCCTTCACTAGAGTGTATATTTACTACATATTAAATGCACAGTTTATCAGGTGTATATCATCAGGCTCTGTCACTTTCATGGCCACATAAATCCTTCACACTGTATATCTCATATTACCCTTCAGTATTTATTCTCATTGCACCACCTGCAGTGTCACAACATCTCAAAACTTCACTCTTTGCATAGACCACAGATTTATCTTTTTACATTATGGTCTCTTGGCCACTGAGGTGGATTCTGATCCTGAGTCGGATTCAGGCTCTGATGTGAAATTAAAATCTCCTTAAATAATCCATCCCAAACATGCTTCATACATTTTGAATAATTCATATTGTCGGGGTACTACAGTTGGTGGCCAGTTTCCACACATGGAGGATATTCGGGGTTCAAATCCAACTCAGCCACCTTAGAGTTTTACTGTGTCTGTGTGGGTTCTATCCAGATAGTCCACTTTCATCCCACAGTCCAAAACCAAGGGCATGAACACATGAACATGTGTGTGAATGCCAATGTTTTCTGTCTCTTTTGGTTTGCCCTGTGATAAACTGGAAACTTGTTCGGGGTGTGCCCTGCTTCATGCCCAGTGTTATTTGGGATAGGCTCCAGCCTCATGATAAGAAGTTACAGAAAATGAACGGTTGAATGTTTAAATTTTGTTTAAATGAAAGTTTTAAAATTGTCCATTTTCAGAAAAGCCACCTGCTTACAGACAATGTCACTGCAGCATGTTTCATAGATCAGCCATAACATTAAAACCACCTGGCTTCTTGCCTAATATTGTATACGTCCCCTTCTTTCCACTTAAACCGTTCGGTCGGACACCTTTATATCAGAACTTTTTCATCAGTTTACCATAGGTCTTCTGTTGGGCTAGCTTTCACTCCCTACGCACACAATAAACCTTGGGAACCTATGACCCTGTTGGAACCTGTTCACCACTTCTCTTTGGTTTGCTAGTAGCACAGATCCTTAGGTTTTCCCATTTTCCCGCTTCAAAGAATGAAATGATCACTTGCTGTCTAACATATCCCAGCCACTTGTCAGTGCTTAGAATATTATGGCTGATTAGTGCATATAAGTTATATCTTTGATGGAAAATGTTCTGCACTTTGAAGGCTCTCTAAAATCAAAAAGATGTAGATGACTCGTGCGCAAAAAACTAGAAAAAGTCATGCGGCACACATCAGTGGTTATAATGTTATGGCTGGTCATTGTAATCCTAAGCATCTTTAAAGATGACGAGCTCTCTAGAACGAGATGTTTCTGAGCCGGGATAAACACCACACAATGTTTTCAGCCTTGACCTCACAGCTAGGTTATATACGTCTCTGGTGCAAACACATTCGTTTTCATATCTGCGCTCTTGAACCTCCCTGTGCACACAAATACTATTCAAGCCATTGCATCCATTGGCAGCCTTCTTCGAACTGAATAGAAGGATGTTAGTGGAGGGAGGTGGGCGGGGCATGAAGGAAGAGATGAACGCCGCTGGCCCCGGAGACTGTGTCAACAGCGACCTCGTGTTGTTCGGCCTCCACAAAAGCACGCTTTATACTCAGAGTTTCTTTCATGGGCCGTGTTTTCTTTCATGCCACTTTTCCTGTCGCACGATGCGTAAGTCCTTTCCAGTCTGATTTTGTCCGTCCGTTTTCATAGCAGGGGCTCTACGGCTAGGTTTTTTAAATTTTTTTATAAAGAGCTGTTTGCTTTCTTCAGCCGCTGAATGTGTTTTTATCTGCTGACCCGCAAAGTTGGATCTGCTAAACCTGCAGCAAGTCTGCTTTCAGAGGCTTAAATCGAAAGAGCTTTGTAATATCAATAATATGATGTTTTGACTTTGTTCTTCTTTTATGGAATGAACAATGGAGACGACCTAAATGTAGAGAATCAAAAGCCCTTTATGTTCAGAGACTGCACATTACCACCGCGGGGAAATGCTTTCCGTGTTCCGCCGTTGTTTATTTACTCTGAACAAAACCGACATGGTGCCACTTAACCGGCACCTGATTTTTTTTGCATGTGGGCATTCTGTAAACAAGAAGCAGGTGTGGGTTATAACACAGCAGTGTCTTTTTACCTCAGATGATGAGAGCAGTGGGAGGTCATGTGATCGGTGCCGTTCATCTGTCTCTCTGTGTGTTTGTAACGGGTTTCAGTGGACAGGTGGACCCGGAGAGGATTAGATTTTTGACGGTATGGATGACGGTATGAATCCAGTATTACTTGTTTCATGTATCCTACTTTGGAGATGCCGATATTAACCCTGATTGGATTGGGATCACATTAATTTGAAATGAAATTTTTTTTTTTGTGAAAGTCAGACATGTTTTCCAGTGTCAAGGTTGTCCCTTGTCTCCCTTCCCGTTCTTGATATTCATGGACAGGATCTTGAGGTGCAGTCGAGGTGAGGAGAGTCCGGTTCGGGGGGCTTGGAATTGCATCTCCGCTGTTTGCAGATGATGTGGTTCTGTTGGCTCCAGCTGGTGAATCGGTTTGTAGCTGGTATGTGAGGAGGCTTCTCCAAATCTGAGATCAAGGTTCACAGCCGAGAAAAGGTGGACTGTCCCCTTTGGGTTTGGGGCAAGTTGCCGCCTTAAACGAATTAAGATTAAGTATCTTGGTCTCTTGTTCTTTTGTGATGCCAAAATTGACGGGGAGATGGACAAAGCCCTCAATTTACTGGTACATCTCCGCTCCAACCCTCAGCTGTGGTAATGAGCTCTGGGTGGAGTCCGAATGAATGAGGTCAAGGATACATGTGGCTGAAATTAGCTTCCTTTGTAGGGGGGCTAGACTATTTTGACCGTTTGAAAAAGATTTTACTCCGGAACTCATTTTAAGGAGGTTGCTTTTTCTGGCCTACAAAACTCCATTGTGTTTATAATTCAAGCCCAAAACGCAAGAAAAGGATCCCATTTTATGTACAAATTATTGTAATGTAAAAGGCCTCAGGACAGGAAGTGTATTACAGCCATACCACAGTCAGAACCATAGAAAACGGGCCTTTTTACCGGGTTCAGATAGAACGCAAGACCAACACGCGACAAAAGGCTCACGTTTTATACACAAACAATTGTAATGTAAAAGGCCTCAGGACAGGAAGCGTATTACAGCCAGACCACAGTCCGAACCATAGAAATCGGGCCTTTTTACCGGGTAATACAATACTCATAGGCAGCAATTAGAGCAGAAAAAATGTCCACATTAGGTGGGTTTAAAAGGGACACTTTTCTCCTATCCGTATTAAACTAATCCGAATTGCAATGTCGGTCGCCTGTTTACATGACCTGGGAACTTTTCCGACACGTTGTTCACATACATCGACCCATCTAATCGGAAACAGCTTTCTGACACGCGCAGATGATCCACGCTCCCGTCCATAAGGTGGCGATAATGCTACGATGAGCTGGGGGCCGACCATCAACATGCGTCCAGAAGAAGAATACGACAAAGAGGGCTGAGTGGGCCGAAGTGACTTTTCGTCCATCTAACAGTCCAACTATGTTAAATTCTACCAAAGCTGCGATGAGTAAATGACTCTCCGATGTAGACCGGTACCGTTTTGAAGTCGGCATATTTAAAATGTGAGGCGGACGTGAAAAAACTCAGTAGGAGCATTGTGGCACCACGCAGGGCACGTGCCAATATAACTCAAAGAGAGAGCTTTCCGTGACAGCGTTTACATGCAGCGACTGGCTATTGGAAAGGCTTTCCGAAAAGACTTAGACTACCTCCTTGCAAAGGAAGGAAATCTCATTCTGCAGCATTTTCTTTCTGATTAAGCGTCTTTTCCAAATTTATTCTGAATAAGTTTATCCGTGTAAACCCATCTATTGGTGTCGTGTGAGAGAACATACAGGTTAGAGTGATTGGCAAGGAGCAGCAGCCTCTAGGGGACAGGTTAGGAATAGCAGGGCTGGAAAGGTGAAGGGGACCTGTTTTCATTATTGAGCAGTCATATATGCATCCCATAGCAAACCTCAGGGACGTCTTTCCTTCTTCCTCCGTAGATTATCTGCTTCTATCTGAGCATGTGATGTAGTTTCCCTTCATCCTTGGCTTTAGAGTTAACGAGGATTGATTTCCTTTGGGTGGCACTCTTATTGGTGCCCATCTATCAAGCTATCGTCTCTTGAGTGGTCAGAGCGAATGGACGGCGGGGTTTATTTATACCCGTCGAACACCGAGGTAATTGCTCTGCAAAGTGCTTCACGTACACGACGAAATGCATCAGAACAACGTCAAGAAAGCGACCTGAAGCGGTTGTGATGATTCAGATACAACGCGTTTGAATCATAGATCAGGAACTCAGAGTTGAGGGGTGGCCACTGGACAATAGTTACTTCAAGGATTTAGAGTCGGTCCTAAATTCAGAGGATGAGCTTGATTTTGTGTTTGTATGACTTATTAGTGCGAATACCCTTAAGGACAGACTACGCAACAATTTGCCCTCGAACACATGAGATTAATATCTTTGAGGCTACAAAGTCAGCAAATGATACAACATCTTTGAAATGAGCATGTGAGGCAACGCAACTATTGTGAGTAAGTATTTCTACATTGTTTAGACACGACTGGTTTCTTGTATTATTAAGCAATTATGTTGGTCTAACTTTTGCGTACATCGGCTTCGGTAATATAATAGATTGGTATTTATTCAGCTTAGTGACTTGGGAGGGGCTGTTTTATATTCAACAGGGTTAGTCCAACATATTTTGCAGTACCGGTGCGTAAAGTGCATTATAAATTAAATGTATTATTATTATTATTATTATTACCCCATTAAGCCAATGTCTAGACTTAGAGTAGGTTCCATTTATATTATAATTGTTAATTCAACTTTGTTGCTTGGAATAGGTCTGCCTTTATTTATTAGCGTCAATTCAATTTAGTTACTTATATTACAGCATATTACATTTTGATCGATTCAAACTGTTTACTTGGATCAGGTCCAACTTATTTTATTGGGGTTGATTTAGCTTGGTTACTTGGATTCAATTTAGTTATATGAATAAGGTCCAACCTCATTCAATGGGGTAAGTCCAACTAATTTTGCTGTAGTTAAATTACCCTATCAAATGGCATTCGTCTACACTGTAAAAAGAGAATAGTTTGATGAATTAAAAAAATTACTTCAACTAGTAACACTCAATTAAATTAAGTTTCTCCAACTTCATATAATAAAAATTTAGTTTACTGTTTCAAGTAATTTTCTTAAGTTCATCAACACCGTTTTTTTTGTAGTTCATGATTAGACACCAAAAGAATGAAAAGAGTTTTTATTTGCAAAGTTGCAAATTCTTCAAATCCTTTCTTCAAACCTTTTTTTTAACCCAACGATTTTACCTTCAAAACACTAAAATACAACGCAGTAAAACATTTTTTGTTAATTATTGGTAAACAAATCTGAAATAATTTCTTATCTGCAGTGTACCAAGACAAATATTGCACACTGTAAAAAGAGAATTGTTGGTGATTTTCAAAAAATGACTTCCACTGGTGACACAATTGGTATAAGTATTTACCATTTAGATTCATAAATTAAACTAAAAAATACTTAGGTTACTATTTGGTAAGTAACTTCTTTAATGTCATTAATAATTTTCTTTGTACGGCGCATAATTATGTCCCAAAAGCATAAAAAAATATACGCAAACTTTGGAAATTTTTCATACCCTTCCAACTTAAATTTTAGACTCAATCATACATAATTAAATTGTGTTACCAGTGAAGAAATTAAAGTGTGGACTGAAATTAAGTCCACTTGGTGTTTTATTGGGGTTAATTCAACTTGGTTACATTGAGTAGGTCCAACTTTATTTAATAGGGTTGGTACAATTCATTTTTAAATAGTAAAATGATTCCAAATAAATGGAGTTCGACATTATAAAACGTTCAACTCATTTCATTGGGGTTGATTCAACTTATGTTATTTGGAATAGGTCCAACTTTATTTAATAGGGTTAGTCCAACTCATTTAGCTGCAGTCAAATAACTCTATTAACTCGAGTTTTTCTAGACTAAGATTAGATGCGACTCATTTTATCAGGGTTGATTCAACTTCTTTACTTGGAGTAGGTTCTACTTAATTTATTAGTGTTGGTTTAAAGTAATATGCAGCAGTAAAATTATCCCGGTGAATAGAGTTTATCGAAACCAAATAAATAAAGCTGGTTGAACAGAACTGCTTAGTTCTGGAAGCAAATGTTTAATTGTGTGTAAATACTTCCAAAAAATGCCTTTTGAGTGCAAAAAATGGGAAAAGTAACATAAATATAAGCTTTAATACAGTTTGCAACAAGAATGGATACGGAACAAGATAATCAAACTAGATCGTACCAGTTCATGCCATTTCTAGATGATATCATCATGTTCATTTTCTAAACACCATGTTGTAACCAACAGCCAGTGTTTTGTTTATGAGTTTAGGTGACACTCATATACAACCTACTTACATCTCTATGCATTCCAAATCCAGCAGAGGAGAGCTTTAAATGTAGGAGTCACCATTATCCGACTGCACACTCGATAATAATTTAATTTCCAAGTGTCCATTTTCTACACCCATTTAGCCAAGGTCATAGGGACGGGAACCAGGATGTGTAAGAGTCCAGGTCCCTGGAGGGGTCATCTGTCCCTCTCAAAGCTCACACCTTAAATTATCCGAACCTATATCTCAGAGTAATTGATATGATGATGTCACAGTTATGTAATCATTTGGCGAAGAGAGGATATACGGAGAAGCTGCTATATAAGCAGCGGCTCCTGCTGGCTGATCCAAGAGCTTGTACCTTTGGATTTTCCTCAACATGCATCATCCTCTCTCTGGGAAAAGACTCAACACAAATACTGTTATCACCAGCAACGACATCGGTATTGGTATTCTGTTGGAAATGCTGGAAATGATCGGTGTTCAAGCGTTCTGGGCGAGCCGTCGTGAGATTGTTCTCCTTTGTTAGATTAGTCAGAAGTTGTGTGACGAGAAAATGTATCAGGAGAGGTTTTCCCCATCAAGATTCGAAATATAAGGAAGGGCGTGCCTTCCTGCCTTTAAAAGGAATATTACACAAATTTAGCCACACCAGGCCAGAAAGCCACACTGAATTATTATTATGTTTTTACGTTAAACTAAACTAAAACTATTAGTGACATTTGTTAAATACTATTTTTATTCTCTCAAGTGAGATTTTTGATTTGGTGAAGTTGTACATTTTGAGGCCTTATCAGCAACACTTTAACTAACGACAAAAAAATGCTTTACACAAAGTAAAAAGATTGTTTTATATACCATACTCCAATTTTCACTTTCTTACCAACAATTTTTTTTTCACTTTTTCCACAAACCAAATATTGAATACTGTCCATGCATTCTTAAGACTTTAATGATAAAATTTATAATAAACAAAAAAAAGACTTGTAGTAAATTTATAAATTTTGATAATCTACAAATAATAATTATAATTAATTCAACCTTTTCAAAACATTCCCTTTAGTCACTAGCCTTAATATGACATCCATCCATCCATCATTCCTTCCATCACTCTTCCATCCATCCATCCAACCATCTATCCACCCTTTTCCAGGTGCTGGGGGGATGAAACCAAATCACCGTTTCCATTCATCCTTCCATCCATCCATCCTTCAATCCATCCTTCAATCCATCCTTCAATCCATCCATCCTTCAATCCATCCATCCATCCATCCATCCATCCATCCATCCATCCATCCATCCATCCACCCTTCCTTTCATCTATTCATCCATCCATCCTTTGTTCCATCCATCCATCCTTTGTTCCATCCACCCACCCACCCACCCATCCATCCATCCATCCATCCATCCATCATCCCTTCCATCCATCCATCAATCCATCCATCTATCAATCCTTCCATCCATCATTCCTTCCATCTATGCATCCATCCATCCATCCATCCTTCCTTCCTTCCATCCTCTCTTCCAACCATCCTTCCATCCATCCTTTCTTTCAATCCTTTCTTCCAATTTGGCACTACTAGCATAGCATTAGTGAAAAATGCTGCACACTGTCCATCTCAGCAATGTTGTACCCGAGACAGACAACAAGCCTGAAATGTTAATTACAGGAGCATATCATGGTTAGAGCTTCGGTGTCTAGTCTTTGATGTCATCACGCTCTTCAGATATGCTTAGATAGAGATATTAGGGGATGATGAGTCGAACCCCCAAGGGTCTTGGCTATGCATTGGGAGATTAGGGGCTTAAAAATACCCCGTAGATGGTGTTGTTGCCAAAAGACACTTGGGTTTCTGACTCAAATCTCCATTCAGCACAGGCTCAGTTTGAAGCCAGGTAGGGTTGTGGATCAAACCCATCAGATTAGCATTTTACACTTCTTACTTTTCTGCTAGGAACTAATTATATCCCTCTTTTTCCATACTGAAGGACTGTCAGGTTTTTGGTCCCCCAGCCTTTCTTTAATGGAACCATGATGCGACATGTTTGCATTAAAGTTTTTGTGGTTTCCCATATTTTACAAGGAGGTTGATTGTAGCTGAAGTATAAACCCATTAAGTTGTCCTGATGTATTTGGACCAGCGTTGGACTGTTCCAGGTTAGGCGCCATGTGTCTCCCATCAGTCAGCGCCGCTTTGATGCACTGCGGAGCATCACTGCTGTTCGCTGAGATGACCTAATTTGTCACACCTCATAGGCGCTGCACTGAGACTAATTCCCTTCCCTCATTTATTTGTGCTATAATTAATATTGCAGACGGCGAATTTTGCATGACGTCATGCCGAGACTTAACTCTCTCCTCCTCAGAATGAGGAATTACTGCCGAGTGCTTTGCCCAGCAGAAAGCCCGGAACAACAAGGATGTGAGTGGGTGTGTCACTGTGACCCACTTCCAACACAAATTACACTTGTGTAAATACTCAAACATGCCCACACTTAATGCATCTGCCCCCTTTGATCTCCACCATCCATCTCCATCATCCAAATGTTTTACTTTTCACATAAAGACAAGCAGTTTCCATTTTTTAATTAGCGTTTCATGCAAATACAGAACCTGTCATTGTCTACTCATATTTACATGCAGGATGGAAGCTTCTACAAACTGTTGCTGGGTTTTTGCAATAAAAAAGTGTTGCAGTTAATGACAACAACAACTGACTGAGATGGATCTTTCTATAAGACAACAAAAACAAGCTCCTCTATAGTGTCTGGAAAGATGAAATCTGCTTTGTGGCTTCTTTGCAAAGGGCCCACCCCTTCTGGGGAGGGTTGAACATGCATGAACAAATGTGTGTATGCATGCAAACGAGAATGTTTGTATCTCTGAATATTTATCCGTTACCTCTGGATAATGTATCGCATGCAAAGCCAAAGGGGCCCAACCAGACTCTTTGATTTGGAACCTCTCGAACCTCTCAAACTTTTCTATTAGAACCAACCTTTACTTTTTCCGGAAATCGGTTTAACAGTAGAAAAACACTGTATTTTATAGCACATGTTATTAAAATAGAAAAGAAAAAAATCCACCCAAACATCAAATCAAATGAAACCACAGATACGCACTGACTAATACTGAGTTTGAAAAAAAATAATTATAATAATTTCAGGTCACTTACTGAGCTCATGTCAGCGGGCTGTTTGTTCTAGAAGAGAAACTTTATCATTTCTATAACAACCAGCACAATTCACAACATCCAGAGGAAATAAATCTGTTTCGAACTGTGGGCACTGAGGCAAAAAAATACAATCCTGTTTGTCACACACACACACGCACACACACACACACACACGCACACACGCACACACACACACACACACACACACACACACACACACAAAGACACACACGGTGCTCATTTTCAGCTCTGCATCCAGGAAACACATCATTCCGAGCTGATATTAATATTCATGGCTCTACTTCCCCTCTGTCCATTGAGATTAATTAGAACACTGAAAATGGCTGCAGATATTATGTAATGTGGATGTTACACGCCAACGGCATGATTGGATATCAAAACACGTTCAATTTTAAACCAAACTTTTTCCAAACTCATTGTAAAAAAAAAAAGGTTATCACTAGTGTGGCATGTTAAAAATGGAACCGTATGATCATACAGGCCAGTGAGATCTTGGAATGTTTTATCAGTGATTACAAATATATGATCATGAATAAACAATAGTGCAAAAGAGTGGGACTGAGTACATCACGTGACTTTACTGAGGTCCGACCAGTCTGCACCAATATTTACTGCAGTCTGGCTAAAACCACTTCCTGCCTTGGGTTTAGCAATTTTTGTAATCTTGTTGATGATCCAGCCAACCAATCAGCCAAACCAACCAACCTGCAACCAGTCAAAATGGCAACAAAAAAAAGAAAACAACCAATATACTAACATACCAACTAGCTAACCAATCAAACAGGAACCAACAAATCAATCAGCCAAGTAGTCCACCAACCAGCATCCTGTCAAAATGCAATACAACAAACCAAACAAATAGCTACCCAAAAAATGGACCAAAATGCTAATATACCAACAACAAACCAACTAGCAACCAAACAAACAAACATCTAATTAACCAACCAGCCAGCCAATCAACCAACAAACCAATCAAAAAGAAATGAACCAACCAACCAGCTAACCAAAAAAACAGCAGACCAGCCAAACAAACATTCTTACTAGTCAAAATAGCAACCAACTAGCTAACTAAACAACCAGCAACCCGCCACAGAAACCACATAACTAAACAACTTACTAAGCTATTAGACAGAAACCCAACCAACCAACCAGCCAACTAACTAGCCAATCAACCAGCACAATATCAGACCAGACGTAGCCTGGGTCAGACATGCTAAACACATGTTGTGTTGGACTGTTCAGCCCTTACAGAGGTTTGTGCTCTACTGAGGAATAATTCATATTTCATTTTCTTTTTTTTCTTTTTTTATCATCCCAACATAAAAAATGGCTTGGAGATTAAGTCGCTCGTTTGTCAGTCAGAATCAATTTCTTTTCTCGAGCAAATATGTCACACCTCACACACAAGCTTCACCAAACTTTTCTCATTTATTAGCCACGAAAAGATGTTGGGCCTTTTGCCATTCTGAATTTTTATGTTCATTTTACTTTTTGTGGTTTCCATGGAAACATATAGTTTTGTGACTCTGAAGGGTGTTCATCTTAGCGTAGCACTCCTCTCGCATTTCCGTCAGACGTATCAAGCTGATTAATTAATATTCCGCTCAGAGTGTGGAAGCTAGCTAGTTACTTTCCGTTCATGACCGGCCGACTCTCGGCCAGCTCTGCACGTCTATGTTAAGATGCGGCGTCTCTTCCTTTCTGATGACGTGATATCCGAGCCTGGCTTGTTTCTCTCACATTCTCACTCGCTCCACTTTTATACCTACGAAAGGACAGATTCCTTTAGGAGGCTGGGCTCTGTCTCCTGTCTGCCCTGAATTTCAATAATTGTCGCCCTGTCGTGTGTGTACCTTTTAAGGCACACATAACAAAATCTATAATGTATGTCTGACAGGTTTTTTTTACCAAGAATAAATAATTCTGATCCCATTCTGACTACCACGTTAAAATGCTGAAAATAGTAGCAAACTGCTCTTTACAGAATATATATATATATATATGCAAATAAATGTCTCGTAGTTAATTTCTATTTTATTCCAGGTTAAATGCTGATCAGAAGTCTGTTCTAGGGTTGCAGCATTGTGTTAGCTGTCTCATTTAGCATGATAGTGTTTTTTTTTTTTCAATGAGGGTACAAATATAACCTTTAATTTAATTTCCAATATATTTTAATTTTTTTTTATGTTTTAGTGTCTTTGTAGTGTAATTCTGTTTTTAGTGTCAGTTTCCCTTTATTTTCAAAAAATCTGTAGTTTTTGATTCTTCTCTCCAAAAATCTCTTTTTATTCCGGTTCTTTTTGGTGCTAGTTTGTCTGTAGTTTCACTTTCTCTTCAGTTTCTCTTTACTTTCAGTATTGCCTTTTCCTGTTCCTATGGTTTCCGTTTTTCTACCGTGTTGTACCTTTTAGTAGGATTAAGGTCCATCCTTATGCAGGAAGGACATGACCCATAACCTCCACTTTATTTGTCAATGCTACCACAATGACAAACAAATATCTGTTATCTTACACGAGAGCTTTGACCAATAGCTTTACAGAGTACATAAATTTGACACTTGAGGGCCACTGTAGCTTCTTAGATACGGAGGGGGTAGCTGAGGAGCAATACGGGTCGCATCTGGAGCTTCGCCATTGAACTTCAGTCTGGACAGCAGAGTTCAAAGAATCTGTTGGAACAAGAACAGAAACAGGTTTCCACTGCAGTGACTCAAAACATGTCGGTGAACCGACAGCAGGTCCGCCTCCTGACATGATCTCGTTCACGGCATCTTTCCCTGAAACAAAAACCCACGCAGGGGGAGACCAGCCGACTTTTTGTTTTGCAGCCATGAACCCAACAGCTGTTCCTCATGCAAACCTTTTAATATTTGCTGCTCTCATGCGGGCGGTCTCGGGGGGTCGTCGCTCTGCAGCAGGTGCCAGAAGCTTGTGAAAAAAAGAAATGAAAGGCAGTGACACACACACAGGACACACGGTCGAAAACACACAAATGTGCACAAACTGACATTCCGTGATCCCTCCAGTGTTGTTCTGTTCCTGCATCTTAATTGGGGATTTGAGCCCGACTCTTGTCTTTCCGACTGTGACGGGCTAAAAATAAGTCTTCGACAAGTGTCAGAAAACTCAGCCAGGATCAGACCCGGCATTCTCTATCAGATGGGTTGGTTGGCACGGAGATTCATGCACAGAAGGCCAAAACAAAAGGGAAACTAACAACGTCA
This sequence comes from Lophius piscatorius, assembly GCA_009660295.1. Lineage (NCBI taxonomy): Eukaryota > Metazoa > Chordata > Actinopteri > Lophiiformes > Lophiidae > Lophius > Lophius piscatorius. The sequence goes on from VRLP01003146.1 coordinate 42,200, forward strand.
GCCTGGCGCCCGAGTCGGGTCATGTGCAGACGAGAAGAAGAGAATCCTTGCCTACTCTTTGCTTTTGGCCCTTTTTCTTTTTACCACAAGGTGAAGCTACGTGTCACCAAGAGCCTGAGAGGGAATTATTTTGTGAGCAGTTTGGAGAGCGGCATTATCGTAATTATTACATCAGAGCTGAGTTGTAGGCAGTAGGCAGTTTGCCATGAGAAAGAAGCACGACAAGTACAGTAGATAAGACGATAGACATTAGACCTAAGAACCTTTATTGTTATTGTTTAGAATACAATGGAACTAGAAGTGCTGTTGCAAGTCAGTGCATTGATAAAAGAAGATGGGACATAAATATAATCAAAAAAAGACGGAATACAACAACTAATACAGGACAATGCTACATTTAAGTATGATCACATTTCATTCCAATGCACCCTGGGTTGTGACCCAAAACACAACAGTGGTCAACCAACCACTATCCTTTCAAAACGCCATCCAACAACCAGCTAGGAAGCCATTGAACCGACCACTCAGCCAAACCATTCAACCAACAAACCAATCAACTAGCCAGCCGGCCAGCCAGCCAGCTAGCCAGCCAACCAACCAACCAACCAACCAACTTACTAGCTAACCGACCAAACAAACCAACTGCAAACTAACCAAACAGCTCGTCAAAAAACCTACAAACCATTAAACCAACCGAACAAAAAGACAATGAACAAACCAACTAGCTAACAAAACAATCAACCAACCAGCCAACAAACTAGCTAACCAAACAACCAACGAACCAACCAACTAGTCAAAAAAACAATTAAATAGCTAGCCAAACAACCAGCAACCAGCCAACTAACAGTTACCTAAACCATTAACCAATTAATTATTCAGAAAACCAACCAACCAACCAGCCAACTAACTAGCAATCAACCAGCACAAACACTATCTAACAGGTTAATGCATTGGTCAGAAATGCTAAACAGGCTTTAGCATGGGTCTGAGCCCACAGAAGTGGGAGCCAAAACACAGCAACCGACGCTAGCACAGAATTTACTAGGATGTTATTGTCTTATCTTATTACTGCTGCCCTCATCACAGATGGGGCAGGGTGGATCACCAGGGCAACGAAGAGCCATGTGACTTTTCATTTAACATTTGAGTCTTGAATATATTCACATTTTATTAAAACGAAGGACTTCTTGAGCATGGGCAAAAGTTCTTTATTCAAGTTTTAAGTAATAAATAGAAGCTATGAAACTTATATTTGCCCGTTTTTGATTGTGAAATCTTCAGTTTTCACTCCTAATTTGATAAAAAATAAACCACTTTGAACCACGGCAAGATGATATCATCGATAAAAATCGTTTGCTTGCTTTGTTTTGTAATTTCACTTGTACTTTGATGAGTTAATCCTCTCCTAAGCAGGGACTCACTGGGCTGGTGAATGACTAAATCTGCAGCTGTGTTCACTGGATGAAGAAAGTACTAATTTTAACGCAGGGGTTGCGACCCTCCACAGGTTGATGTAAGGCGATAAGGGTCTGAGCTGAGACACGCGATGAGTTTAGTGTGGTGACAGAAGAGAGAGAAAGGGCACCCGCACTCAAAGAAGATGGCCGAGCTCTGCCTGAGGCAGGCTTTATCTGATTGGTTCTGATATTGTCTGGACGCTGGCATCATGACGGCGGATGAGGTAAGAGTTGGCTCCTGCTCTGCTGTAGGAGCGAGTTATGCAAAAAGGCTTTTTTTTTTAATCTTCGTGTTGCTCATTTTGGGCTGTTATCTAGACAGAGGCAAATCCAGGAGACAGATGGACATCCTTCCCTCACTAATGTTAATAATAACCCTAACCCTAACCCTATAAACGGAATCACAACAGTTGATCACCGTTCAGGCCGTGCAAATCTACAGCTATCATACAATGATATGAATGAGCGATAGAATCCTAGATTCATTTTCTGTAAAAGCTTATGCTGTTTAGGTTTGCGGGATGATTGGAGTCCATCCCCGTCGACTAGAGGCGGGTGACCTCCTGGAAAGTGTTTCTTCACCAACAACCATTCACGTTCACGTTCACTCCTATAGACTATTCAGTCAGAGTCACCAGTTCACTTAAAATACATGATTTTTTTTTCAAAGCGGGACAAGGGTGGAGTAATTTGATAAAAAACAACAACTTTGAAAACACTAAGAGATGATGGTGGATTATGGTATAATTTACCGTTTTTTTTTTTTACTACTGCCAATCTCATTTGGACCGTATTTAAAGGTACGAAAATGCCGACATCTGGATCCAACAGCTCTTATTTGGATCTCATAAAATTGGTGGTCTTACTAGGGATCCAACGGAACAATGGTTTGCTTTGTTTAGAGTGTGAAAGTATTTTTTTGGATATAATACAAAAATAATTAAATGAATTAAATATTAATAAAAGTAAGCTTGAAATAAAATGAAATAATAAAAAAAAAACACAACACCTTTCTAATATGATGCAATGAAGAGAATTATAGTAAAGCAACACAAATGTCATTAAGTGTTACTTCCCGAAAATGCTGTACATCAGGCCCAAAATCTGGCTGTTGAGTTGACGTCATAGTAAAACACATCTACAACCTTGGCCTCTGTGTAGAAAGTCAGCTCAACATTGAACGAGGAGCTACACCGGCCAGGTAGACATGGTCATGTTAAATTAAACCGAAAGTGCTTTCACACCTGAGAGTCAGATCCAAGGTTTGGCTTTTTTAATTCTATACGTTTGAGTATAGGGTTAGAGTTTTGGTTCAAGTGCAACTAAGGAATCCCCTTTCAGGTCCTACTGATGATATTACATATCATTGTATATCAGAGTTTGCAATCTGGGTTTAGTCTCCCAATCCAGGTTGGATTCAGAGGCTTAAATGTCCTAAATTTCCGGACACATCAGATGCATACCTCAGGATTGGCGGGTGTTAAAAAACACCCTCCCCTGAGGCAGCCCTTCATGTAGTTCATGTCCCAGAGTGTATCCTGCAGCTAATTGGGTTTAATCTTCATTGTTCACCTTTTTTTTTCGTGCTATAGTTGTATTAAACTGCTATCACTGTGTTATTACATTGGTATGATTGTCACTGAAGTTCGCTGTTAATCAGTCTTAATAAACATCCAGGTTAGCATTAGTTGAATGAACTAATGATCCAGGTCGAGTTACCCCATTTTGGTAAGAGTACAATTTTGGTGTTTGATCCAGAACGTGGTCCGGCAGGTTTCTCACCTTTAATTTTTGTCCGAATCACCTCAAATAGTGAGAACCAAGAGAGTTCAACCTTAAAGTACCCCTTAATGATCGAGACCTCACTCATGATCTCCTCCTTCATACTATTTTATTTACATTAAAAACATTTTTAGAACTATAACTTGATGGTCAGCAGTTCATTGTCATTGGTGTTGGGCGTTTTCAGTCGACTGCAGCAGCAGCTGTTTGAGTGACCGCTGTCTCGGTCACAAATAGAACCTGCCAATGGCTGTGCATAATAGAAAAAATTTAGTGTAATTAACGCCGTAACCTGACACTCATGTGACTATGTTCAACGCGGGGCGACAAATACAAGTGGAAAGTACAAATGCATTCACTTTCTAATTTGACAGACAGGGTCAGTCCTGTCGGTGACTCCAGGGTCGCAAACTTTGCCTGGACTTTAGCTTGATGATGTGTGCAGAGAAGCGGAGGAGGAGCCATTCCGATCTCTGATTGGCTCGATCTTCACAGCAACGGCCTGCCCACCCGCGTGAGATATCACACACCTGCCGGTCTATGTCTCTCATAGGGTCGCTGGGGAGGAGAGGGGGGGTCAAGACATTTAAATTGCGTGTCCCTCCCATGTAGAACAAACCAGGAGACTGAAGGGATCCTGATGGCAAGAAGAAGATATTTTCTTGCCAGTAATCAACTTGTTCACATCTGAATGCTCGCATCCATGGAAGGAGGAGGAGATGAAGGAGCAGGAAGACCATCGTGGGAGGCCAATCGCATCACATCATTTCTTTAAATCCGGAATAACTTTGCTAAAAATCTGTAGAAATGAAAGTTAGACTTTAAGAAGAATCCTTCCCCCTCATCCCTGGTAACTGGCTGAAGTCCAGCAGCTAATAAACCGCCAGTATCAGTGTCCGGCATCCTTGCACTCTAATACATCGCTCTAAACGGAGTCCTTGGGAGTCCTGGAGAGTCCTGGAGCGCGAGTGTTGTGCTGGGAGTCGGTGCTAAGAGCAGTTTGCAATAAGAGCAGAAATGAGACGGAGAGGACTGTCGACAACTCTGGGACTCAGAGGAGAGGCTGCGGCGAGGGCGAGCCCACACTCTGGGAACTGTCTGATGGTGGGGAGAGAGGAGCTTCTGCTGTCTGTGGACTGGTAACTGGATTTTCTTTGCTCTATTTATAATGCTTAAAACATAACTGCTTGTTATCTTTGTCCTATTTGTGCGCAGTTGTTGCGGTGTTTCTGGCTTTGCTGCTCTGCATCGAGACCTAGAGTTGATTTCTGAGGTTATTTGTTGAACATAGTGGTCTCAGTAGTGCTCTGGAGGTGGAGATATATATATAATTTATATCAAATTTTTTTCACTACTATGGTTTATTCGACCGACACGGCAAGACACAGTTAGAATGATGTAATTATGTCATATAATTACTCAGATTACTGCATGAAATCTCTCGTCAGTGGGCCTTGTGTTGGACTATTAGTGTGTTTACCTGGTATCATAGCTGACATCTTTGTGAAAGAGATTGTTCATATGTCTGTTTTGATCTGGTTTGTCATCCATCATTATATAACCCAAAAGTCAGGGATATTATGGACTTGTGATCGCTGCATACACCAACGCATTCGCCACCGCATCCTTTGTGTTGACTTTATAACACAAAATATGTTTCGTGGATCATTTTAGAATTTATACCCGCATAGATCTTATTGAGTGGAAGAACTGGATTGTTTTTGGGAAGGTTCGATTGTATATTTCTGACACCATGGAGAACTTTATCTCAAAAGGTAGTCGGGGCATCATTTTTCAACTGCTGTTCTGAGTTGGTCCAATTTTGTTGCATTTTTATTTTTTTCTCTAGTAGTTCATATTTTATTCACTAGGGGGAACTTTCCTACGGAACATTGTGTGAACAAAACCTCACCTACAGTGATGGGTGTGAGGATGAATTGCAACGCTGCATGGAATAAGTTCAACATTTGCGCCCTTACATCAACACAATTATAATTTTTGACGGAAATTTAACATCTGTTACACTCAAAACGTTGGAAATTAATTACACGATGGAAAGGTCCCACGCCGGGATCATCCCACCTCGGGCCCCCGCCCCTTATTTACTTGTATTCCCCAGACGGGCTTGGCCCATCCTACCGCTTTACCGGGTTTCATGAGTCGGGTCTTAATGTTTACTTTCTTTGATGTCATGGTTTCTAGCTCCCTTGCTTTTTCTTGTACTAAATAATAAGTACAAGATCCTCCATTTTGGCTCTCAAAAGTTCGCAAACTTTTCGAAAAACAAAACAGTAATCCAACAACTACTTATTCATCATCATCCTCTTTTTTGTTGGTTTTTAAAGGCGAATCATGTCTTCAATGTCTTTTTGCCACTTTTTGCCTCAATTTGTATTTTCAGGCTGCTTCAAACATGGCGACATTGGAATAAGACCAATCCCTCCTATGGAGATATTAAGAGCTCATTCTAAACAGTCCAATTTCCACATGCTTATAACAAAAACATAGTCATCAATATTCATATAGATACTCTAAATTTTTCCAAATTGTACTTTAAAGAGGTGAAAATAAACAAATCCTTTAAAAGGACAAAGCAGGATATCCAAAAGTGTGTTGACCTCCCTTCAAGGACAAACACGCAGTAGTTCTTGAATTTGAATCAAAAGGTAGACGAGACAGATGTTAGGTAAGACAGACTTACCTTCAATCTTTATCCTGATCCGCTGATGTGATCTCACTCATGTTGTATTTGATTATATTTTATATGAACCCATTCAGGGATCCATATCCCCGTCTCCCTGATGGTTGCTCAGTCTAAATTCTGCTTTATGGCCCTGGACGCAGAGCTCTCGTCCCACTGAGAGACATCATATAAAAGACGGAATGTTTCTAATACTTTCTTCAAAACAAGAACTAAGGTGTTAAATATCCTTCATGGTAGTTTCTAGCTAAAAGTAATGCCTTTTAAATTTAATCTTCTGTATTAATACCATTGACTCCACAGGGAAGATAAGCATGACTTATACGGTAACAAATTGCTGTAAACGTACAGGAAATTTATACAGTAATCTTTTTCTAATATATATATATATAAATAACAGTAATATATATACTATATTTTTACAATACATTAGGTTTAAAATAACAGTATAATGCTAACAACTGTAGCTGCCTGTAGTGTGCTGACATTTCACAGTAACATTTCCTCCAGTGTATCCTGTGTATTCCTCCAGCTCTGTATGAAAGCTTTTTCAAAGAAGGTAAGATTCCTGGCATGAATATCTCGTGATGGTGAGTGTCTAATGGCTTCCATTGTTACAATCTTATCTAGTGAGCTTAGAGGGCAAGAAAACCAAAAACAGTACCCCTCACTTCGAGGACTCACGCTTCTACACGAGACCAGATGGTGTCGAATGAATCATTTAAAATCAGGGTAGGATTACTAGCGCAGAAAAGGTCTACTTGTTCCTGTTGGTTTGTGTTTGCCTTGGTTATTAATAAGAATACAAACATGCCTCAGGCCTCAGTGTGCAGGAACTCATGTGAAGGTGGAGGAGGAGGTTTTAGAGAGCTTTTGAGGATGTTAGGAACTTCACTGAGGCAGAGGTTTAGGACCCATTTGCAGACACACAATGGCAGAGGAAGAGCAGGTTGATTTGATGATTTAATAATTAATAAATATTAATAGATTGTAGATTAATTTTCGATCTTAAACACTATGGGTGCTGGTGGGGAACTACTTCAGATAGACACTAGCCATAGTGCCCCTAAATAGGTGGTCAAATTTGCACAGATAAGGTAAAAAACCAAGAAAATATTAAACTTGTTTTTTATGGCTGCAAAGAGAATGATTCTGTTAAACTGGAAGAGTCGTAAACCAAAATGTTTTTCGATAGAATGATGGTTCGAGGACTCCTCGGTCTAGCCCTATTTTTTAAAGTGATTTATAGTCTACCAATCGACAAATAAATGACTAAATAGGGCAACTCTGTCTTCCCTTATACATGCGGACCACAGGATACTGGACACTAGATGTGTAAATTAACATTTAAAGGGCTATACTGCGTTCCCCGCAATGTCTTTGGTATTTGTTTTTAATCATTTGCTTATTGTTTATTTCCTTTGAATTGTACATCTAATTTATGGGAAAATAAAAATTTACAAAGTTAGACACTAGCATGAAACAGTTTGCCCATGCACTGGGCACAGCATACAGCCCATAGTTAATTCAATCATTTTCTGTAGCTGGAGCTTATCCCAGTTGACATGGGGTAAGTTGTGGGGTACGCCCTGGAACAAGTCTCCAGATCATCACGGGGCAAACACATAGAGACAAACAACCGTTCAAGTTTATATTCACTCCTGCTCACACCTGTAGGAAGATGCCGGAGAGAACCCAGGTGGACACGGGAAGAACAAGCAACTCCACCCAAAAAGGCCTCAAGACAAAAGGCAGATTTGAATCCGGAACCAGAACCCCCTCGAACCTCTATGTCAATGTGCTGCCCATAATTGTGCCTGAAAATATTGTTTTTCTGTCTGTCTTCTGTTCAGGTTTCTCTAAGGGACCAAATCACTTCAGAGGACTTAACTCCAATCAGATTTAATCTTGACGGCCGCTGGTTATGAAAATCTGCACTTGGAGACTGAAACGGTAAGTTTAAAGCACATGAGGTTTACGTAAGTTTACCTTACTTTGGATTCAACATTCTCTTAAATAAGTCTGTGTCTTTTCTCAGGTTGGGGGCAAGATGTTTGTGGAGTCTGTTGTCCGATGGGGGGCTTGGAGCATCCTCCTCCAGTTTGGACTGTGTGTATCAGCGGGAAGCTGTCCTGCACGCTGTGTGTGTCGACCCGAGGCCAAAGAAGTCATCTGCTCCGGCAAACATTTGAACTCAGTGCCAGAGGGCTTTTCCAGCGATGCAAGGCATTTGGATTTGTCCCGCAATAAGATTAAGACTGTGGGACGCCGCCAGTTCTCTGGCCTCCTGCAGCTCCAGGAGTTGAATCTCAGTGATAATATTATCTCCATGATTGAGGTGGAGGCTTTCCAGGGCCTGCAGAATCTCAGGATGCTTCGGATTAAGAATAACCGACTGAAGATCATCCCAGTTGGGGTGTTTACTGGCCTGTCCAGTCTGCGCTTTCTTGACTTGAGCCAAAATGAGATTCTGGTTTTCCTGGACTACACCTTCAAAGAAATGGTGAACCTTCAAACACTGGATGCTGAGGAGAACGACTTGGTCTTCATCTCCCAGCGGGCGTTCTTTGGTCTGCAGAATCTGCAGGAGCTCAACATAGACCGCAGCAACCTGACCTCTGTTCCCACCGAGGCTTTTTCCCAGCTTCAGGGCCTAAAACATCTACGGATGCTACGTCTCACCATCTCGACGCTATCCAATAATGCTTTCCGTCGACTCCACCATCTTCGGAGCCTGCTGATTGCAAACTGGCCGTCACTGGACACCATAGCTAGCAACAGCCTGATAGGACTTAACTTGACCTCGCTTGTCGTCAGCAATTGCAACCTTAGTGCTATTCCTTACTCAGCAATTCGCCACCTGGTGTATTTGCGGTACCTGGATCTGTCCTACAATCCCATCACTGTTCTCCAAGGTAATATGCTAGGGGACCTCTTGAGACTCCAGGAGCTACACCTAGCAGGAGGGAGTCTTCTACGAATAGACCCAGCGGCCTTTAAGGGACTGGCATACTTCCGTATGCTTAACGTGACCGCCAATCAGCTTACAACTCTGGAGGAAAGCGTATTCCACTCCGTCGGCAACCTCCAGGTGTTGCGGTTGGACGGGAATCCTCTTGCATGTGACTGTCGCCTCATTTGGGTGGTCCGCCGTCGATTACGGTTGAACTTCGAGGGACATCAGCCCACTTGTTCCTCTCCTGAAGCGGTGAAACATCGTGAATTCAGAGACTTCTCGGAGAAGGAGCTCCCAAGGCTCTTCACCTGCCGCCCTGCTCGCATCATGGACCGCAGGCCGCAGGAGGCGAGAGTGGAGGAGGGAACAACAGTTCTCTTTTCCTGTAAGGCTGAGGGGGATCCATTCCCATCTATCACCTGGATCTCATCCCATAAGAATGTGGTTTCTCCAACAGGACGGATCAGAGTGTTGCTGAATGGTACTCTAGAAGTGCGTTTCGCCCAAGTCCAGGACAGTGGCACATATCAGTGCCTGGCGAGGAACGCGGCCGGCAATGACAGTCTGACTGTTGGTCTGTACGTGAAAGGGCTCCCTCGTAACCGAACAATCCCCTTCTTCTCTGAAGAGGGCTGGGAAGAGCCTTTGAATCACCAAGCTGCCAACTCCTCAGCTCAAACGCCCAAGCCATACCCGTTTGACGCAAAGACCCTAATCATCGCCACTACCATGGGCTTCCTGTCGTTCCTCAGCTCGGTGGCCATCTGTTTTGTCTTCATGTTCTTCTGGAGCCAGAGCAAAGGTCAAATTAAACACACAGCAACTATTGACTTTGTCCCTCGGTCTTCCATGGGTGGTGGAGGAGGGGAGGGAGGTGATGGCGGGAGGTTCACCATGAAACTAATTTAATAAAAAAGCCAAAGGAATATGACTGTGAGACTGTGGGCATCCATTTTGATGCTGAAGATCCGAGTCCTCTACTCAAAGAACCCTCTGGGGAGCAAATCAGAGTCAGTCTGTTGAGTTTGCTTCTAATTTTAACGGCGGAAAGTCACATCTCAGCCCCTACTTTGCTGTGTTATCCGACTGATGAATATATCATGACAACCGGGACAGAAAGTTGTTAACACGTTGTAGTCAGAGCCGCCTGGTCTTTCCCAGGCGTTTCTTTGAAGAAACTAATGACAGAGGATTAATGTTTTTATTTAGCATGCCAATTATATGAACTATTTTCAGAGACACACCAGGTGCTTGCTTTACCGTTCACATTTAACAAGTGTGCTCAGCTTTTTTGTCTTCACTAGCCAATGCGAAGCGTTTGCCCCATTGACCTTCCAGTTGCTATTTCTGCTTCCCCACGGGGGATCAGGTCTAAGACAACGGGTTCCGAGGCTCAAACCTGTGAATATGTGACTAGAAAGCTTTCGATACTTGCAATAAATATATGGAATAATCTAGCCAGATAGTTTAGATTATCTTCTTTAAAGGTGCAGTTTGTAAAATGAAGGGGGATCTCTATTCCGAACTATTTTGTTGTTATTGTTGAATCGGCTGAAAAGGCATTTCTTAGAATATCTCTTCAATGTTGGCCACCTCATGGTGCTGCCATGTTTGTAGAATAACCTAGGATGCACAAACTGTACACTGACTCTACTGATCACTTTTTGGGTTTTGGGGTCATAGTGGCAGAAAGGTGATGAAAAAACCCTTAACCTCTAAAAGCCAATGGATTAGAAAGATAATCAAGAAGATACCTTAGTCGGACCTCTTCTGGGTTAGCCTCCAACTTCTACTCCATTCCCTAGTTAGGGCCATCTTGGGAAGGTTTGGGGCAAAAAAACTGTAACCCCTGGACGGCTGACAAAGTTCTTGCTGCGTCCTTTTTCCTCCCCAGCCTCAGGGAGGAGGATGGACGGGGCCCTTGATTTGACTGTACAGATAATTATAGTTATTGTTTAGACCATGAAAAGCAACGCCGACACACTAAGAACCAACTTGTACATAGTTGGGATGTTAAACTAGTGCGGTCCACACAGTCTGGACAAGCCCGGATCTCGCTGCTTCCCCGGGGCTGTGATCGCTACAACCATGGATGGGGCCCAGGAGTGACTTTAAATACTCCCTAAATGTGGAACAAATAACAATTCTAATTATTTTACATGTGAGCTATGAAACAAAGGTTTGCAGAGTAGAAAAAAAAAAAATGTCCCTCTATTGTCAGAAATGCACAACCGACTTTCACGAAATCAATTCAGTTCTTCACAGGACTACGGGGGACTAAAGTTTGAAATCTATCCATAAAATAGTTTTTTAGTTATCGCGTCAATACGAAGGACTTTTGGCAGCAGATGTGGATGCGGCGACCATGATTCCGTATTGTCCCTGACTGTTTGGTGATAAAATGATGTCTATCAAAGCGAATCCCGTCACTTGACAGACTACTTCATGACATCATTTTGACACTTGAAGGAGACTGTAGATTCTTGGGGAGGGAGGGGCGAGCTGATGTTCATTATAAGTTGCACTTTGGAACTTGACCAACAGATATCGGTAAATTTTACACCCTGCACCTTTAAGGATACTTTCTTTTTTTCTTTTTTTACTTAGGAGATGTGTTTTCTCTTATATGAACTCATGTAGAATTGTAAACGAACTACATCCCATAATGTACAAAGAATGTACCCCTTTACCATTTCTTACTGAAGCAGGTCCAGGTCATTCTTTTTCTAAGTTATGATTTTATCATGTATTTACACTAGATGACATCATAGGATGATTTATTTTTCTTCTGTTTTTATATGAACGAAAACCACATTTTTATTTTTTTTTATTTTCTATCCTCACAGAACAGAACTATGTGCCTCGGTAACATTCTCACCAATGATACAAGAGAATGCTCACCTCACGTCGTGGAAATATTTAGGTCAAGGTTGTCTGTGCTATCATTTTATCTATTTCTGGGGATTAGCGCTACACAAATACGCCGCTCTGGTGGTTTGTGCTGTGGACGCACTACGCACAAAGCAACGCTTGACGACACACAAACGCACCACTGAAGCAGGTTTTATTCACAGTCTTCTTTTTTCATTACACTTTATTATTAAATGCCTGTGTTTAAACCAGCCTGTCTCTCTCTCTCTCTTTCTCTCTCTCTCTTCCTCTCTGGGTGTGTGTTTGTGGATTCCTGCCCAAATTGCTGCATGTAGAACTATTTGGAGTGCGACCAAACTGATCCAATCATCTTAAAACTAAATCTCTCAGTGGATCTTCATTGTTGGGGAAATTGGTTCTGCAGGGAAGAAATGCACCCTTCTCTTTCCAGAGAGCTTAACGTCTGTGCAGCGACTGCACTACGAGGACAGGAAGAGGCCTCGTCGACTCTTTCAAACACACAGATGTGCAATTTTTTGTTCTGTTTTGAGGGATACAGAGGTTATAATACCGAAATCTCCCCTCCCTCCTCTAACTTCCTCGCCGCGGACTGGCTATTAAAATCTGAATATTGCGCTCCATAGCGATAAGACCAACGTTTCGATTACCCACTTCACCTCAGTGACTGAACATAAAATGTTTTTTTGCCAGTATTACCCGGAATAAACGATAATCATGTGTCGGAGGAGAGATTTAAAGCCTTTTGGATTACCCCTGCTGTCTCAGTCTGTTAGAAAGGCCTGTCTGGTCTGGCCCGACCCGGTCTGCCACGTTATCTATTTTAATGCAACTATTTGCTCCCATTGGACAAAAAGCCAAAAGGGCAGATTAAAGTGGTGTTTATAAGCCCCCCCATCCCCCGCGCGCCCGCCTCTTCCTCCTCTTCCTCCTTCTCCTCCTCCCCCACCATCATGACTGCATGCACGGGAACATTATGGTCTCTTCTGTGCATCTGCTAGTCGGAGGCTTACGGTGGCCGACTGGGGCGAACGCACCGCAACCATCAATTTGACAACACGATCACGCTGCAAAAGCCAAAACACAACACATTCAGAAAAATTATCTGGAAAAGCCACAATACAACACATTCAGAAAAATTATCTGGAAAAGCCACAATACAACCCATTCAGAAAAACTGTCTGCAAAAGCCAAAACACAATACCTTAAGAAAAATGATCTGGAACAGCCACAATATAACACATTAAAAAATTATCTGCAAAAGCAACAATAAATTAAGAAAAGATCTGCAAAGGCCAGAACACATTAAGGAAAAAAAGATCTGAAAGAGCCACAACACAAGACATTCAAAAAAACTGTCTATAAATGTCACAACACAACACATTGAAAAAAATATCTGCAAAAGCCACAACATGTTAAGAAAAAATTGCTGCAAAAGCCAAAACGCAGTCAGAAAAAGGATCTGCAAAAGCCACAACACAACACATAAAAAAAAAAGATTTACTAAAGCCTTTACACATAAAAAGAAGATCTTCAGAAGCCACAACAAATTAAAAGAGCCGATGGAAGTGTTTACGAAGACACTTCGTAATGAATGCGAAGTGATACATGCCCCGAAGGCGCTTTTTTAACGCTTCTTTTTCGTTCATAAAACAGATATACTTCACAAACGTTTCATGATATTTTGATTAGCAGTGGGTCATGCAGTCATGTGACTTATAAATAAAACTTTAATCAACATTGCAAAAACAACAAATAAACTTAATTATGTCCTTAACATGCACAGAACCCAAAGCTACAATAAACAACTTGCTGAAAATGCTTGAGCAGCCATTGTAATAGTTTTTGTTCGTTGGTACATTCTGAGCGTTGTTTACACGTTGCCATGGCGACAACTTTAGAAAGTTTGAGTGGTGGTGGTTAAGAGTTTTCCTCAGAAAGTAAAATTGTTTACTGTAGCTTTGGGTTCTGTGCATGTCAGAGTCATTATTAACTTTATTTGTTGTTTTTTGCAACGTTGATGAAGGTTTTATATTAAGTCCAATGACCGCATGACCCGGAAGTTAGGCGAAGGTAAGGGAGCGTTCCTTTTCCTTTTTTCGTTTCCTTTTATATAATTATTATTATATTTTTTTATTGATGCTTTTATCTATTAGCACTTTGAAATTTGAACCAAATGTAAAGTGCGTTATAAATTACATGTATTACTATTAATTTATTATTATAATTATTTACAGCAGAGGCTCGTTTCACATTCCCGACGGAGCCGTTTTTCCGGGGCGACTGAGGAATTAATGATAACATGAGCTAAATTACAGGCAGCAGCGAAGTCGGACTGGATTAATATTCATATAAAAGGAGCTCCATCCTGGAAAAACAGGACGAGAAGCAAAACTGTTGTTTGTTGAACGACAATTGATTTATTTATTATTTACAACATTTTTCCTTTTCAATCAATCAATCTTTATTTATATAGCACCAACTCACAACAACAGCTGTCTCAGAAACCTCGAGCAGATCCAACACTCAGGACGGACGGCCTACTGCCATGATCGTTTGGGGGATTTCAATAAATAAGAAATCACCTAAACATTTGATACGTTTTAATAGTATTAATCAATCAATGAAACTTTATTTATATAACACAGTTATAAATACAGATGTTTTGCAATATGCTTTACAGGTGATTGACAACCAGAAAAAAGAAAGTGAATTATTTTAAAATAATTAGGAATCGTACTACTATATTTAAAAAAAAATACTGAATAAAAATACTTAAATATTAAATTGTTTGTTCCTCTTATTGTCGGTAATGCTCGTATTAATATTATGTAAACACTTAAAATAGCAATACAATTTGGAAATTAAATTATAATTTTTCAAACAGTATAATAAAAATTTAAAATATCATTTCAATTTCATTGAAATATTTGTAGCTTAAATAAGTATATTTGTGTCATTACTATAATAAAAATAAAATGATTATGCTTTTATTATTTTGGACATAATAATAATAATTGTAATACTATAATAATAATGAACATTATTAGATACTTTTTCTAAAAAATAATAAATAGTGATAAGAATATTATAATACTAATGACACTTAAACTAATAGTATTATTAATAAATAGAACAATAAAAATATATTATTACTATTAGTAATCGTAGTTATAGCAGTGATAAAAAACGTTAAAGAATGACAGAAACCAGTGAGAAAAATTTTATATTGGAAAACAACATAAATTAAAAGCCAAAGTAAATAAAAAGGTTATGAATTTTTACTGAAAAAAGCGTCAATATTTCAAAATAAAAGCTTTTATTTTGCTAAAAGCTAAATTTTGAAATATTGCATCCTTATAAGAGAGACACGCCTTCATTCGACAAAAGTCATAAGGTGATTAAAAGCTGTTTTAGTCACTTTTTTTATGTGTGATGTGAAGTACAGGCCAGATATGAAAATGTAAATAAAATATATATATATATATATATATATAATACCCAAACATATTAGTGCTAATTTAATCTCAGCAGCCAGATGTCCATGTTTGCAGGAGAGCAGAGCTGTTTCATCTTGAGGTCAACCAGATATACTTAAGTCTTTGCTAAATTTAGACTGAAGACTAATTTATCCAGCAATTTTTACTTTGATCAGGACAAAAATGATTCCACTTGCATTTTTTAGATTTTCATTCTAAATGACTCTTTTTCATGCACTGATTTCTTCAGAGGGCAAACACCTGAGCAGAAGTTGAATCCAGCTTCTTTTTTATTTTATTTTTTTTGGGTCATGAAAATGCTCTAATTAGCTCGTCCTGCAGCGCCCGCAGTCTGAACAAGAATCTCGTCTGGTCGTGACTCAGATGGGTCTGACCTTTGCTGGCAGGCAGTGGCCTCTTCAGCGAGGAGAGGGGTGAGAAGAAGTCTCTCGAGGAAGATGAGAGAACAGATAGAAAAGAGCTTTCTGGATGAAGAACCAGCATCGAACAGGATTTGACTCTTTATATTAAATCTACAGATTATTATAGTGGGGGAAAATCCCAGTGTGGTACTGGAGGATGAGGTGTTTCACACGGTTATAAGGCTGAGTCTACTCTCTTGGTTCTGATCAAAAGCAGAATATGCTTTAGTTTTGTGCAGAAATACAGTTTTAGTTTGAAAAAACTTTATTTATCCTAAAAAGGCAAATTCACCTAGGGGAGACGGTAGTAAGGCTTTTTGTTTGAGTATCTGTAACTCAGGGGTCCTTCATGCTGGGTCTCTCAAACTGTGGTTCACATATTTGTGTTCTACAAATAAAACTAAGTTGGATGTCTACAACACAACCACAGATTATGTGAGTTAATGTCACACACAAAGACCTCCATTGTTACAACCTACCCCACTACTGGGTTGAGTTGTAAGACTAACTGGGGATAGATGTAACAATGACAGATCATTTGTTGAAATCAGATACACATTATCCCATTTGTGCAAGAACTTTACTTAATAGCAAAGAATAAACCTTTTTTAATAAACGGAACAAGAGTATCCCCATATTCATTAATGTGCATGTCTCACATAAGGGATCTGACACACTTCCAATTTATTTAAGATCTTTCTTGGAAGAATGTACATTTAGCATTTTTTTTTTTCAAAGTTAACAAGTTTTGAATAAAATAAAGAATTTAAACTGATTAAAAAAGACGATTGACAGCAAAATGTCACTTTGGCTACGTCTTTTAAAAACTTCTAAGACCTGTTAAACTTCAGTGTCCTTGAATTTGAGTTCCATGTTCACAGTGTAGATATTCTCATCATCAGAGGTGCGAGAATCATCTTTGTCGTTGTGCTTGGGCCGTTTGATTGATTCATTTGTTTTCATCTTTTGCTCCTTCCCAGATGGCAGGTTTATTCTCTATTAAAAATGGCAATCAAGTTAGCACAAAGTTAGCAGGAAGGTCAGCTGAGGAAGTATGAAGACATCATCTCAGAGGTCCAGAGGACTACTGGAAGACCTAGAGCCTGCCCGGGTTTTGCAGGCCGGTCGATCGGCAGCATCCTCGGCCTGTTGGGAATAAAGGGTCAAGTCTGCATCATCAGGCAGACAGAGGCGACATCCAGGTGAATCCAGGTGAAGAGGAATGAGCGGTGACAGAACCGGTACCAGGATGCTGGAACTACCGTTGAGGTCTTGGAAGTAATCGTAGGCACAAATGGACAAAAAAACGAATTAAAGCCTGTTTACCCCAGAAAACAAGG
This sequence comes from Lophius piscatorius, assembly GCA_009660295.1. Classification (NCBI taxonomy): domain Eukaryota; kingdom Metazoa; phylum Chordata; class Actinopteri; order Lophiiformes; family Lophiidae; genus Lophius; species Lophius piscatorius. Next base: position 59,226 of record VRLP01003146.1, read on the forward strand.
CGTTATAAATGAGTTGTCTGCGTTTAGCGGCTTAATTAAAAGCAGAAGTAATGAGGGAGTTGGAACAGCTCATCAGAGCCGCCTCCTGTGGGGCATCAGACAGAACACGACCCGGTGCAATGATGATTATTTTAGCCATCTCTGAGGGGAACCCCCTTCTCTCTGCTGAAGTCCAATAATCTCAGAGCAAACTGTACCACTGCTCTAGCGTATACACTGTAAAAAATATTTTTTTAACTGGTAATTAAATTAAGTATTACTGAGTGTAAAATTTAAGATGAACATACTTAAATTAATTATGTCACAAGTGGAGGTCACCTTTCATTTCACCACCAATGCCTTAGATTCCTTTTAAGGTTAAGATCGTCAACTATTTTCTTTTTACAGTGCATGATTGGATCCCAAAAACATAATAAAAAAAATGAAATTCCAGCTTTGGAAACATCGAAAAATATAAAATTGTAAAAAAAAAATTTGAATCATTGGTGCAGGAATCCTACATCTTATTCCAGTAGAATTTTAAGACTGATATTACAAACTCTAAAAAAAGAAAAACAAAGAAAAATCATTTGTTAATATAAAGTGCAATCGCTTCTGCTGGTGACACAATGAAATGAAGTAGTTTCAACTTATATTTTGAAATCAGTCCTACTTAATCTAATAATAATAATAATAATAATAATACATTTAATTCATAATGCACTTTACATTTGGATCAAATCCAAATCCAAGTGCTACAAAGTAAAAGCAGATAAAAGCATCAATAAAAAATAATATAATATCTATGTAAAAACATGACCAAAAAGCAGCATTTTTAATTAAAGTTATAGGCGCTGCCAAAAAAAAAAGTTTTAAGTCCTTTTTTAAATGTGTCTGTCGTCTGTGGAGCCCTCAGATGGTCAGGGAGGACATTCCATAGACGAGGGGCAGCAGAACAGAAGACCCGATCACCCGTGGTGCTGAGCTTAGTCCGGGGAAGGAGGAGGCTAATGTTGTATTGCCAGTAAGCACATTCTCTTTTTAGAGTGTACTTTGGCAGTTCTTATCCTTAAAAGAAAACCATTAAGCCAGCTCTTAGAAGAGGCGGTAAAAAGACCGCCGAAGATTTATTGAATAAAAAATGTAACAAAGAATTAAGATTATGCATGAAATGAATCCTGGACGAGTTTACCCATTCACCAAAAACCTGCCGGTCTCGTTTTAAGAAGATCTAAAAGCAACAATAGAAGCTGACCAAGGTATTATAAAAACAAGATGCAAGGCGGTCAATCAAAATATGATGCAGCAAATCTGCTAATAAAAAGCAGAATAAAAATCAGTAAATGAAATTCAAACTTCAGCTTCCTAAATCCGTTAAATCTCTTACAAAAGTAACCGGGGCCTAAAAATTAAAACAAATATTTGCCCTTGTCCAGAAAAATTATAAGAAAAATTGTCACGATTTCAAATTAAAAGCATGAATAAGCATTAATCGTATTTTTACAGGACAGGAACGTACAGATACCCTGAATTCCCTCGGACAAACTTTTTTTATATCTTGTGCGCACAAGATAAAAAAAAATGACCTTGACTCACACATGATCTATCGTTGAAAGACATGTACAGTTGTTCACATAAATAGCAACGGTTGAAAGTAAAAGATTAGCACAGAAAAGTTGCTTTGTTCTTGTGCGCACAAGATAAATTAAGCATCGCACTAGCGGTTTCAAAGAACAGGCCTGTTCTTTGAAACCGCTAGCGTTGCTGCTAAGTGTTGTATTTCAGTATGCCCAGTCAATGATTCCTGCTGGTGATGACCCCATATCTACGACAAAAGCAGTTAGAATGCAAATCTGTATTTTTTTCCAGTATATGGCATAATCAAATTCTTATGTTTCCGTTTGCTCTTGGTGAATTTCAAGTGCTATTATTTTGAAGGATCACATCGGCAATACAGTTGGCCGGCATTGCGTTTGTATTCTGACTTGATGATATTAACGTAAGCTGACTTGTGTTTTTCGTCAACCAATTGTTTTCGAAGAGGAAATAAAATTTGTGTAAAACTTATAAAACACTTATGGTTTAACAGTAAATCATCTTTTTCAAGGAGTATCAGGGGAACGTTGTTTTTGGGTCCAAACCTTTAATTTAGTCAAAATTCATTAAGTGATACAGATCAATTTTTTATGATTAATTTATCTCAGAAGATAAAAATAAAACCCAATAATACCCAAACAAATATGAAGCTACAATCCTTTCAATCCTTTTAAAGGAAGGAGAAAATGAGACCTCAGAGTCAGTTTTTAGCATTTTTAACATTTTAACTGCAGAAGGATCTTCCGCCTTCCAAAACAATTTATAAAACAAAAGACTTGTGTGTTCCGTGATGTCACGAGTCTAACCCCGCCTCGGAAGCAAGATGTATTTTTTTCGCTTGCAGTTTCTGTTTTGCATGTTGCATCGTTATCATGTTTGTTCATGTTTATGGTCAGACAAATCTAAAAGTGGGTGTGGCTTCTGGGGACTAAACTCATGCTGGTGTGTGTTTTAGTTTTGATCTGACATGGCTGAAGTTTCCTGCTGTGATGAAAAATCCACAGAGCTGGCTGTTGACATTGTAGAGCTCACACAAACTAATTAGCAAAAACTCTGGAGGGGGGGCGGGGTTTATACGCCACCAGTCAAACTTCCCACTGAGGTTAACAGCGTGTTGTTATTATTGGTTTATTTGGCAGGGACATTGTAATTAAAACACATTTCTGCAAATGTACCACAGTTAGCTAAAAGGCTATTTTCCATCCGTAGTCCCTGGACAGAAGAAAAAACATTTAGTCCACACACTCAGGCTTCATTGAGACTAATGAATCCGTCCTATATGTAAACACTCAGCTCAGATCAACCCCGCAGGCCCGAGCAGAAGTAATGGGATTTCTGTGCACACAGAATGGGGATGTTTTCATGCAGCCATGTCGCCATGACAACAAGCGAGCAGCAATCCCGGTTAATAGGTGCAGTTTGTTCAGAGATCAGGCGTGGGCTAATATGACTGATGGCAACCTTTAGCCTTGAAAGGACTCCAGACACTTCCTGCTCCTCTCGCACCGCTTTTGGCATCTAATTACTTAAATGATTATTGATATATCATCTAGTTACAGTTACAGTTATTACTCTTTCTCTTCCCTTTCTCTCCCCCCCTCCCTTTTCCTCACTCTCTTGACCCAACCAGTCGAAGTCAAAGTGTCTTGTTGTGATTTGACGCCAAAGATCAAGGCTGTCAGTGTTGGGGGGGTAATTGCACCACCTGATCTCCATAAAGGATCCCACAGTAGGACAGAAGTCATGAAGTTTTCTTTGGACTGAGTCCGGCCGAGCCCAATGGGAAAAAGTCCGGGCACTCGCCAATGAGCTCCCCACCCCGGTCTGAGCCTAAACCCACGCCGAAAGTATGAGGTCAAGGATATGAGCGACTGGAATGGAGGTACCGATAAAAACTATCTCTCTCCCCTCCTCCTCCCATCTCTCTTTGGGTTATTGTTGGCGTGGCTTAGCTTACCTGGCTCGTTTCCAGAAGCCAGGTAAGCAAACCTCTCCTATTATTCCATCCAGCCTTTTGAGAGTCAAAGCCTCAGCATCGCCGCTTCCCTCGCAATAACCCCTCTCCTTAACCAACTTCCTGTCTCTGAATCTACTTTTGGGTTCACACCTAAATATTAAGTAGATAAATGTCTGTAGTTGCCAGTTTACCTATATCGCAGGATTTGGGACTGGTCGTCTGTCTTCATGTGTCGACTTGTCCAATGTCAGCTGGGAGAGGTTCCGGCCCACGTGACATAGAAAAGGATGAGAAGTTACAGATAGTGAATGAATGTCTGTAGTGTGACTCCTCCAAAAGTATTAATTTAGTAAATTTTAGATGTTTCGACCTCAAAGATTATGAGCACATTAACATAAGATAAAAAAATAAAAATGGAAAAATGCATCGAAATCAATCTAACCCTTAACAGATGGAACAAACCCAAAAGGAGTTTCTCACAGGATGCAAATTAACTTCTTTCTCTTACTTTCTCCCGAATTTTTCTCCCTGTAGGAGCAGCTGATGTTTGGAGGAGGCGCCTTCAGCAGAACAGGAACCTGCTGCAGATGATATCGGAGCAGAATCTTCACCCGCTGCTGCCACCTAGTGGTTTTGACCAACATTGCACTGAATGCATCAGCATGAGTGACGTCACCGCTGAGCGGCGCAGGATAAAACCAAGAGGACTCTCTGTTTGGCAGCAAAATGTGCCAAAAATGGGATTTTGACCCCAGAAAAAGATTTTGGCTGCAAAATACCGCCTATGTCCACTAGAGGGGTATAGGCGGTGTGCATGTACACATACTGCAAAATCCCAGGTTGCAGTATGTTTACGTGCACATACTGCAACTTTTGGCTGTGACATGAATCAATACTTATATTAAGATATAGCATTGTGCACAGTAGAAAATGGCAAAAAAAAACACCCTGATGTACCAATCTGATAATGGGCCTGTAAACAGTTAGTATATAAATATAGATAATAAGATCGATCTCCTCAAATTACTTCACATGAAAATAGGTGACTCTGTCCTTAATTAAGGCACAATAATCTCGAACAGAACCTTGATAAGACCATGGTCAGAGGGTTTGAGATGCAGAAGCTCTTGTCAGTCGATGTATGGACCAGGACGTAATAATGTGAGACGGGAACCAGCAGCGCTTCATGACGATGATTAATAATAGACGATCAAGCTTTAATTAGTGTTGTTTCAACCCAAGGCTTTTACTGAGTGGAGTTTTGCAAATTCTGCTTTGTGTTTGTGGAAGTTCCCTCTGGATTTCTCCAGCTTCCTCCCACAATCAAAAAAACATGCAATATTCAGTCTTTGACCCTCCAGTGTTGCAGCACCAAAGCAGATCCACATAGAAGAGTGAGACACAATTCCACCATAGTGATGTCATGAGACGGACCCCCAGGTATCAGAGGGGTTTAGTTTCAGCCGTCGCTACAAGACCAGATATTAATGTCTGGGGAATTCATACGTGTTTTTTTTGTTTGCATAGATTTTATTTGTTTGAAGTGCTGACTCTTTTTAGATGCACACAGAAAAAAAGAAATGTGATGAACTAGGAGTGGATCCAATACTTTCGAAATTGAATTCCCATATTCCAATATGGGCATGAATGGTTGTTTCACCCTAGGGTTTAGCCTTTCACCCAATGTCAGCTGGGATCGGATCCAGCCCCTCTGTGAATCTGTTAAGCCTCAGCGGTTATAGAGAATTGGTCGATGGACATCTGAGCTGAAATTCAGCCAAAAACTTTTTCTTTTTACTTTTAGCGAGGCTGAAGGAGGGAATCCCAGCAAATTCTGCTCCGACAGAAGGAGGAGAAGAAGAAGGGTTGCGTCCCTTTCTGAACGGAGAGTTGATATCTAAGAGGAAGCACCTCTGAGAGATGATTAAGGCTTCTGAAAGATGATGAAAAAGGAGGAATTACCCTCCTGAGGGCGGTTATCCACCCATGTGTGGTTTATAGAGCTTTAACAGAGGAATGTACAAGACTGGTTTTCCAGACAGCTTCGCCGCTGCAGTGGATGAAACATATGGACAATAGGAATGGAGAACGTGAGTGACATCAGCAGAAGTGCACTGTAAAAATTATACGCAGAAATTACAGTAGAATATTGTCAAATAGCAACATTAAGAGACCTTAAAATTCAGAACATGGGTAAATCATAATTACTCTAACTCAAACAGTAAAGAGCTTTTTTACTGTTTTACTGTCAGAATATGTAAAATATACAGAATTTTAGAGTGAAAAATGATCAAAATAATGACAAAAGCAAGTATTGTCCTTAATAAGATAAATGATCAATATTGCTTGTATTTACATTTAAATTTACAATAAAAACAGTTTACTATTCAGCAAGAACAAACTTTCATTTCTACAAAGATGATAAAATGATCTTAGATATTTGCGATATATTGTTGATTTTATGGTAAGAGTGATAAAAAAAATCAATATGAATTTATTGTATTTTACTGTTATTTTGTGAAGTGTTCTTATAAACTCTGAAAAGTTTTACAGTATTTCATGTTTTTATATATATTACACATTTTTTCACGGTCACCATATTTTTTTATTATGTCTTCTCGCAACCACAGCTGTCAGTATTTTACTGTAAATTATACAGTATATACATTCCCTTACATTTATACACATTTTTATTTTTTACAGTGTTGGGTTGCAGAGGTTTTGTGGCCAAATCAACAGTCAGCCTCTAAAAAGAAGGGAATTAATTAAAGGCTGGAGTTTGCTGCAAGCCACCAGTTTATGGTTGGAAGCTGCTGACTGTAGTAGCTACTAGCTGTGGCCGAGAAGGAAGAACTCAATCTGGGCTACAAGGGTACCATCGGAGGAAGGGGTCAAAGTGGAGGAGACACCAGATGTTGCCGTTGAGTCTTCTGGAGTTGTCGTGAGTCCTCCAGTGAATCACCAGTGATGACCTTGACATCCCGATGAGCTCATCTTGCCTGCAAGAATCTCTCTGGCCTGAGATTCCGCATCAAAATCCAGAACAGTGAGAGCGATCTCGCGGAAGTAGCATCACCTGTTTGGTTGCTGCCACTTCCAGAGAGACTCACCATTCAGACTGCCTCCATTATTCAAATGTAACTCCGTCACAAGTGCAAACGCAGCACGGACGGACTGCTGATTCATTCCGGCTCAGGCACTCAGGCCCTATTGACACATATTGATTAAACGTAAAGGAGCTGCAGAGGTAATATTATGATTATTGGCAGCTGGTGTGAGGACCTGTGACCATGAAAGACCTGATAGGAAATTATTAGATCCAATTCTGCGTATCCATAAACAAAAAAACAACTTTGAATTTAATGTATATTTTCCAAGAGCCTCACGTGATTGTCACTGGATGTAAAAATACACTTTTATTTATACATTCTTAGGATTTTTTTTTATCTTTTCAACCTTAGATCCTATAATCACCAATAACTCAAGATTCCAATAAACAAGATTTATACTAACAGCATGTTAAGGACAAAATATGTCCCAATTGAAACCCACTAAAATGTATTCTTCATCACACTGGCATCACAGAAAAAAAAAAATGATACATAAATGTTGTATATGTTTTTATTTTGGAATCTTAGCTTCAAAACTGTAATTTTTACATTTTCCTATTTCATGGTGCATTTTTTGACCAGATCGTTTCCTTATTAACTGTAACAGGCTTTATTGCTGTATAGCAGAACCATGAAATGCAGTTGTGCCTGGCATAACTTGTGTTTTGTGTTTGTGAGTGGATGTGTGTTTGTGTGTATGTGTTTGAGTGTGTTCAAAAATGTGTGTGACTATATATGATTTATATAAGGTAAAAAGAACATCCGGATCTGAATTCTGCTGATCAGCAGCTTTAATGCCTGCCTCTGACATCTTCCTCTCACACATTGACTCACCATAACAGGAATTTAACGGGTTAAAATCATCACAACAAATTAATATTTGATATTTAATACATGAAGCCAGTAAAAGTGGAAGATCATAATATAAAATATTTTAGGGCTGTTACTTAACGAGGATGTTTTACATCCTCTAAGGTGGTGAAAGTTTTTTTTTTTTTCATCTCGTACTGAAAAAAAATATAATAACTATCAAACTTTGTGTTCATGCTAATCGTTGACAGTTTCCACAATGAGTTAATTACAAAGATATCAACTTAGCAACTGGTGTGAGTCTATTATAATGTGGCGTATTTGAATGACTTTTGTCTTAATGTAAACAAATTGGTACTGAAACGGGTTGGAATCCCGATAATCAAAAGAACATTTGGTATTTATGATCAGGACTGATGTTAGTTAAGAGTTTCAACACTGTAAAAGCATAAAATAATAGAAAAATAAAATATTTAATGGCAGTTTCAAGAAGGGGACATCTTGGAACCTCTAAGGTGGTGAAAGGTTAATTTCTTTTGAGATCTAATATTCAACAAAATATCAAAAATAAATGTCAAAGCTAATCATTGACATCCCCCTAAAATGAATTAATCACAGAAAAATGATTCACTTGGCATGTCGTTCATGGAAAATAATTGTTTTCAGAGGCATCGTGTGAATGAAGTGGTATGGAAAACTGTATTCGATACCACTTCATTTACATTCATGATTTGAATGAATAATATTTGGTAGTTCTGATTTAAAAAATGTCAGTTTCAGGAGGTGAATCTGAGAAACAACCAACAGGTATGACGCATAAATCTGCACAGCCTGTAATTATTGGAGCCTTTTTCTTTTTCTTTTTCTTTTTTTCTCCATTTGCAATCCCTCTCGCGCTGCACCCCCCACCCCCTTTGTTGCATTTTGTTTCCGAGGTGGAGCCTGATACCCCGACTTCTCCAAACTGAGCCGCTGGTGCAGGTTGGAGTGGGACCAGCAGCAGATCCGGGACGCAGCAGATATCAGGGGAGGAGTTCGAGTGCAGGAAGAAGGATTTTTCTTTTCGGAGCGCTTGATTCGGTTTGATCAATTTTTTGGAGTAAGGCTAGGAGCTGCCGAGCGTAAAGGGAAGATGAATTCCTTCGTCCTGCTGTCCCTTTTGGCCACAGCAATCAGCGCAAAGGCACCTCGGCTGAAATTCGTTGTCCACGGTAGGCAATGCTGCATTTTCTGGATGCTGTTTACGCAAAAGTCGCTCCGTTTTATTGTGTTTTATTGAATTTAATGTTCTTTGTGGATGAACCGAGCGGCTGAGTGGATGCATGGTGAGCGCCTGCTGATGTTTCCAGCTGTTTTCCAGCTCATCTCTTCAACCCTTTTGGTCCATCTTTTGCTCGGGCTGCGCAAATATCTGTAATAAAGCCATATTGAGGCGACAGGCTCTGGATTAATCTCTTAAAAAACACCGCCCTCCCTCCCCCCCCCGTCTTCCTCCTGCGCTGACTGAGTAGTAAATTACGCGCTCCATCATTCAGGCCCGTGCACAAATGTCGCGCGCGCCACAACAGGCTGTGCATCTGGAGGCTGTTGCATGATCTAATTGCCGAGAAGACATTAATGATTGAGTCACTTTCCGCTGAACTGCATTTTGCGCAAAGACGCAATCGAATACCGTTTGCGCAAGTTGTGGTTTTGCTTTAGGTCTGTTTCTCAACTTCTATGCACATTTTATCTCCCCTTTAAAATTCACCACCTCCATGTGTCAGTTACGAGCACCTCCGCTTTAACATCTTCCCCTCCTCTAGGCGCACGGAGCTGAATAGAACCGGACACGCGCTCAATGTAATGGAACATGGCGCCAATTCACCCTTAAACACACCACGAGGTTATAGCCTCCAAACCCACAAAGGAAATGCATGACTGTTGGAGGTTGTCACTGGAGCTCCTGCGTCCTTGCGGAGCTGCAATGCAGCTGCTTCACACTGCAGCAGAGGAGGACTCTCCGGATCTGTGTGCGGGAGCAGGGACACCGGCTACATGTTCAATATAGACAGACATGAGAAGATGGCAGGGGGGGGGGTGTGTGCAGCGATGAATGGAAAATTCCAAGCAGACTGAGATATCTATTCCACTCACGCCTTTTTACACCTCACGCAGTCTTCTAATGTATTCAGCAATCAGGAGAGATGGAGGGGAGAGAGTCAAGAGATCTGCATCCCCCCTCAGTAGGGACGAGAACAGTACTAAGGGAGATGAACGTGCATGTCATATCAATCACATTTGTTGTTATGCAAAGGCAGGGTTGAGCATGAGATGCTGTCACTGAGACACACACACACATATGTGCACGTAGTAACTGCAAATTTAAGCTGCAGGGAGCCGACACAGTTTCAGCACCTGGGACAGCTCAGAGGTCCCTGCTTGGTAAAATGTCGTCACGCCGCACGTTCTTGCCAAATGTTCTCATTTGGCAGCTTCACATACCTTCAATGAACCATGGAATAGGCCACTTAATTTTTTAGATTTGTTTAATTTTAAGGCCTTAAGGGGAATATTAAGGTGAGCTGATAACTGGAGTTGGCTGTGCGTTCATTTGGAACTTTAAACCTCAGGAGGGTCAAGATGTCACAAAATATTTCAAGAGGTTCCCAGTGAAAAAAACAACTGAGCGAGAAAAAAAACCCCCACCATAACACCGAAGAGGTCCTTTTCAATGAATTAAACCCTGGACTAAATTTGAGTATATAACCTAACTTCAGACTGTTTTTAGAAGATTTACTCTGACATTATTGCTGTAAATGGGATGGACATGATATAACACCTCTCTGTATTAAAGTGTTGTTTATGCAACAACACTATTAACCACAGTCAATTTGTTTCTGAAACATTCTCTTTATATTCTGATTATTATTACCTCACTGATGGTAAGTAGGATTTCAGGTCTGTCATATTAGTGTTCCATCATAGATTTAGCCAGGTTTGCTTTGAACAGAAATTAACTGTGAGCTTTTCTAATAAAGTATTAATGAAACTGGTCTCATGAACAAGAACGAGGCACATACTAATGAAGGAAATATATTTAATATTAATTAAAAAGATCCTATTGCTGGTTTGGTGTTGGACAGATAGGGGTATGTGGGTTTGATGGTGGAAAGATGGGATTTTAATGTTTGGTGGTGGACAGATAGCGGTACACTGGTTTGGTAGTGGACAGATAAGGGTACACTGGTTTGGTGGTGGACAGATAGGGGTACACTGGTTTGGTGGTGGACAGATATGGGTACACTGGTTTGGTGGTGGACAGATATGGGTACACAGGTTTGGTGGTGGACAGATAGGGGTACACTGGTTTGGTGGTGGACAGATATGGGTACACTGGTTTGGTGGTGGACAGATATGGGTACACAGGTTTGGTGGTGG
>VRLP01003147.1:0-67500 GCA_009660295.1 Lophius piscatorius
TTTAAGTAGGGGGGTGCGTTACCATGGATACACTGGTGAGTGAGGAGAGAGATCTTATAATCAATCCTGGTGGAGATGGGAAGCCAATGAAGGGAATGAAGAACAGGGGTGATGTGTTCGTGTTTACGAACTCTCATCAGGATCCTTGCATTAAAAGTGGGAAAGATCATGTCTAGGAGTGTGGTTGATTGATGGAAGACAGGACGTGCAGGAAATACTTTTTGTTAGAGAAGAAAATACGGAAGGAAGTGGAGCAGGAGGGTTTGTCGGGAGACACGGTCTGAACGATAAACCAGATTTAAAGCTTCATGAATGAATCCCTGCAGAGGCAAACCGTTTACTCAATCCTTTATTTAGTTCCTGGTCGTCGTTGAAAAAACATCTCGTCAGACTGGAGAGGGTTAAAAGTGGGAAAGATGTTTTATGTAAACAGATGCCCATTAATGCAATAAATAAGACAAAGCAATTTCTAAAGCTCCATTTTTACAGTTTAAAGCATTTCTTGCATGATCTGAAAAAGTGTTTGCGTCATGTACTGTGAGTATAAAAGTCTGACTCTCACCGGCTCCTCCACCCACCACCATGTTCCCCACCACCCCTCTTAAAGATGGATGAGCTGAGGGCGAAGGACCGGGTGGTGTGTGCCCTGGAGAAGGAGCTGGGACTGCAGGCCGGCTACACCCAGAAGCTCCAGCTTCAGAAGGAGGCGCTGGATGAGCAGCTGGGTCAGGTTCGAGAGGCGGAGCGACACAACCACAACAGCCCCAAGAGGGAGGCGGTTCCCGGGTTAGGAGACAACCCGGACCTGCTCAACAGCCAGGTACCAACAGAACCACGGCTGAGTCTCTTCTCATGTGAGATGTACATGAATGCCTGACACGCAACGCCACGTAGAAAACGTTTTTTAATTTTGATGACCCTTTACATAATAGCAATTATAAGACAGAATAGATGAAGAAAAAAAGACTGAAAATAAGGAAGAAAGTCTGAAAGAAAGATGGACAGATAGTTAGAAGAAAATAAAGAAAAAGAAAGAACGGATGGAAGAAGGAACGATGGAAGTAAGGAAGGAAGGAAAGACACTTTATTAATCCCCACGGAGGAAGCGTGGTTGTTTCTCGCCACTAGACCCTGGTTCCGTGCCTTTAGGGTCATTCTGAGGGACCGGTTCTGGACACACATGCTTTAGAAGGTTTCATTTGGGTCAACAAACCTATTATCTGAATTTCTTCTCGGGTTTTGGATCTTCAGCTCTGGACTCGTCTGTCGGTCGTCCAACACGCAATAAATAAATAAATGAATAAAAAAAAAAAAAGCTTCTTATCTCCTCCGACATGAACTTTCCCCTTCGTTTATAAATAATTCAAAAGGTTTGCTGTTTCCCTGAGCTTATTTCTACGTATGATTCCAATAATGGGCCTTTACTTCCTTCTTGTTCCTATTTTTTAAATTGTTTAGTGTTGGGAATGTTTCTCGCTGCTTACAGTCGCTGGCGTGATGCCTTGTGTCTTTATCCGTCCGCCCCGCCCACTGCTCCACCGGTCCAATACGGAGAAATAATTTCACTTTGTCGCACTGGGCATGACTATAAATGTGATTAGTAGAGGACCCGTCATCCATAAATGTGAGCGTGTTTGTTTCTTTTTGTATGTTTTAAGCTCCATTAGGGCTGAATTTTTATGCTCGTTTCAAGAGTTCTAGCAAAGTAAACTTTTCTGACCCCAGTAGCAGATTTGTCATTGTCATGTCTGTGTCATTTTATGAAAATGTAAAGATATTTGGATTCTTTCTAGTCTGGCTGTTTTAGCAGCGTAACATGGTCTTAGGGTCCAACAGGTTTAATGTCTGAAGAAAAGGAACTTCTGAATCCTGGAGTTTTTGACGGGTGTTGAAAATAATCTATAACATGTGGGAAATGTGAAAAGACAGGATTTCGCTAAACGGGAGGAATATTTATATTTGATGCTCGTCAGATCTTTAGAGCTGGAGGACCCACAGACATTTAGACTCAGAGCTCACCGGTCCTACTGGAGATCAGGTCCAGTCCCAGCTGTAACCATGTTGTCTACATGATGGTTTGTGTGATGTTACAGTGGCGTCTCGATCTTCATCCCACGTCCTTCTCTTCCCCCCGCCTCATTACCTGCCTGCCTGCATGAATCCACCTACCACCTTTTTTTCAGTTTTCCTCTTCTCCGGTCCCCTCTGCTCCACAGGAGTTGGAGGAGCGCGACACCAGGAGGTTCCAGTTGAAGATTGCGGAGCTCCACTCGGTCATCAGGAAACTGGAGGACAGAAACGCTCTGCTGGCGGATGAGAGGAACGAACTGGTGAGGGACGCGTGCGGATGTGCCGACAAGATGTTATTCCTGGTTAAAGCGGGGAATCCGCGTCATCAGAAGGAAAGACCCGAGGTCCCGGTGTTTCTCCTCACTGCTTCCTCCCTTTGTCCAGCTGAAGCGGGTTCGGGAGGCAGAGAGCCAGATGAAGCCCATGTTTGAGAAGAACAAGCGGCTGTCCAAGAAGAACGATGACCTCCTCCAAACGCTGCAGAGAATGGAGGAGAAGCTGAAGAACTTGAGCCGAGAGAACGCAGAGATGGTGAGAGACGCCCAGCGTGTTTGTCTCCAGTCAGAGATCAATTCAAAGTTCACATGACATACATACATACATACATTTGAAATCTAATCTAAGAGGATGAGTTTGTTAAAAGTGCAACACCTGGAAAAGGTGAAAAAACGCACAACAGTCTCACATTCAATTCAAACTATTCGACTTCCTGTTAAGGGCTGATCAACGTTTTTGGTTGGTCCTAATAATATAAACTTGTTTACAAATTTTTATACTTCCCGGATAAAATAAGCCCAACAGTGAGGCTTTTTTTGAACATTTCTAGGTGCCACATTACCCTTAAAATAAGTCTCTTTTTTCTTTTTCTTTTTGCCACAACTGATGCTTTTGCAGAGTTTCATGAGTTTGGGGGATTGATAAAGCCCCAAAAAAGTTAATTCATTTGGGAGAAGTATAATAATTATATAACAATAATAATGAAAACTTGCACTACTTAGTGCTTGGGTCATAATAATAGCAGATAAACTGGTTTGAACCTCCAGAGGAGGAGGAAGAGTTGAATAAAGACCTGCAGGGTTTGATCAGAATGGAATCACGACCCCTGCTGGACGCTAGAGGAAGTGCCTCAAATAACTCTAATCCCTGTCTCCCTCTTCCAGAAGGAAAGAGCCTCCTCCTCCTCCTCCTCCTCCTCCTCCCAGCCCCACTCACAGCAGCATTCCTCTCAGCACCTCCTGAAGCGGCCCAGCTCCTTGACGGACTTGTGCCACGCCCACGAGGAGCAGGAAGTGGAGTTCCTCAAGCTGCAGGTCTCTGAGCAACGAGGCATCATCGATGAGCTCACGCAGGTCAGGTTCTAAAAATCTCCTTTATCTGGTTATGAAGCTTTACTTTCCAAAAGTGTCTTCTACATCAGCAAACATCCAGTTACCAGAACATTTCTTCTTCTTGAGTTCGGACATCACTCACTGTGAACACAATAGATTGTTTTGTACACCCATAACATTGTAACTTCTGACGGGTACAGTCAGAAGAACAGTTAGTAATAACGGCTGTCGCTCAGGAGGTTTAGTGGTTGTTGCCCAATAGGAAGATTGGCGGATTGACGGTCCCTGTAGTCCACATTCCGTTGGGTCTTTGAGCAAGAACCTGCGCCACAATCTGCTCCCCGGTTGCTTCAGAGGGGTTGACCAACTCGGGGATGGGTCGGATGAACTCATCTCACAATACAACACGTGTACAGTTTGTGTTGGGTGCTATTTCTCTTGAACTCACAAGGAAGTAATTCACTTTTCTTACCACAAGAGGGCGCAGCACACCAGTGCTATTTTATGCATTTAAAAAAAAAAAAATTTTATATAAAAATTGTTTTTGTGTTATTTATTGTTTGCTGTTTTTCTTACACTTGAGTCCTAAATTTCCATTCCTGTTCAGCCTTAAGAAACAGAAGTACGCATAAATTCTTTTATTTTTAAATTTCAAGTACATTTTCCAAGTACACTTTAAGTTGTAAGCATATTAATATTAATGCAATAAAAGTATGCTATTTTAAAGTTCCTTGGGACTAAATTGGCCAATCTTCATAATTATAATGTAAGTGTAAGAAAATGTAACTATGAGTGTACAACTATATAATAATAGTTTAATAAATGAATGTATCTATTAATGTCCATGACAACATGGTGAAATTATTTTTGAAAATTCTCTTTGGTTGATTTGGGCTTGAACCATCATCATTGTATAATTACAAAAGTATAATTGTGTTTTGTTCCTCTCTGATCAGTGGATAAAGGGATAGGAGCTGATTGTCCTTGTTGCTGTTGTTGTTGTTGTTTGCTGATCTGCTCAGTGTTTGTCTGCAGGAACGTGACCGACTGGTGATGAACATAAAGAACCGGAGGAAGCCTCTCAAACTCTCTAAAGTAAGTCTCCTCTCTGGTGTCGGTGTCGTCTATCTTCCCTCTCTGAGGCCGACTCATCTGTTTTCGGCCGACCAAGTGTGTTTGTGTTTAATTGGGCTCAGGAGACGATAATTAGAGTTGCGCCCTCATTTGGGAGCTTCATGCTCCTAGCCCACATGCCAATCCCACAGCTGGTGGAAAATAATATTTTACTTTGTTGTTGTTGTTTAATTTATTTTATTTTGTTTCAACATATTTATCAGGTTGTTTGCTACATGTTTGCGTCTCTGCTGACTTAAGAGTTAAAAAAGTGGGTAAAGGGATGAGAGGAGTTAATTACCGTGAGGTGTATGTTTATGTTTGGGCTCAATCGTCAGGAGGAAACACCTCAGAGACCATGATGCTGCTGCTGGAGGAGGAGGAGGAGGAGGAAGAGGAGGAGGAGGAGTTCATGGTTATAGATGTGTTTCAGATATTTCCTCTCCTGCTGGAACCAGTTTGTCATCTTGGCGAGGTGGATGCCGGTTACGAGGGCTTGACTTTTTTTTTTGTCCACTTGGGAATTAGAATCGAGGAGCTCGGAGTTAAGAGCCAGAACCAGGTTCTGTAACCAGAAGAATCCATTGATCGGCTAGCTTAGTCCAACATACGATAGATATATGCTTAGAGCGGGGGTTTATATTCTAGTGGCATCATGACAGAGATCCTCCTCCTCATCCTCTACTTCTCTGCCTTCATCTGCCTCTGTGCTCTGGTCTGCCTCTACTTCTCTGGTTGCCAGGAGATGACTTATAAACACGATGGTAAGTCCATAAGTCCACAATAAGAAAGAGGTAGAAGAAAAGATCAGTCAGCTGAGAGAAAATTAGTTTCCATTTATTATGATGATCAATCAGTTTTTTTTGTCATATTTTAAGGAAAACTGTTCAGTTTTTGTTTCTTTTTTCTTCCATTTGCTGCTTTTGTGAGTTTTTGACATTTTATCGATTTAATGATTAATCACTTGTTATGGATATACATTTAAGACTTATTAATTATAATTAGTGGAAGCCCAACACAGATTTAACCAAACAATTAGACACTTGTTAACATCAGAGTAAAAGTTGTGTCCGTGGATCTGTAGGGGGGATCCGTGGAGCCGGCGCCACTCGGACACAAAGCCGGGCAAAAGGAAACATTTTTTTTCGGAACAATTTGGTGGATTGTATGGAACTCGGGAGTGGCCATAGTGGCAAAGATGAATTAATGAAATGTGATAATGAAATTAACATAAACAGTATTTAAAGCTACAGAAAACAATCTGAATAATAACGGCTGAAGGAAACTCCTATGCTCCATGGCGTATGTTGATTCCTGCTGTTGCCGTGGCGATGTGTACACCATGTTTCTGCCTGTGTTCAACCTTGACTGAAGCAGAATCTGATGTCTTATAGAATAATGGAAACTCCTTAATCTGCCTTTTTCTTCTTAAATCAGAAGCATCCATAAATATAATATTATTTTGTTGTACTCAGTAATGTGTGTATTCTGCTCTCGGTTTGCGTAGAGGCATGTTGTGGAGACATATTTTGGATTTGACGAGGAGTCCATAGACTCGGAGACCTCCTCTCTGACCTCCTATAACACCGACCTCACTGACCGAACTCCTGCTACTCCAGAGGAGGATTTAGAGGAGGTGAGAAAAAATCCTTTCTCTGTTTGAAAACAAGATTTATAGTTTCGCCAACATGAAGTTTAATGCCTTTTATGTTCTTTTTATGTAAATGAAGATTATTTCCCGCGAAGAGTCAGAGCTTCGGTTCCGTCAGCTGACCAGAGAGTACCAGGCGCTCCAGCGGGCCTATGCCCTCCTCCAGGAGCAGACGGGGGGCTCTCTGGATGCTGAACGGGAGGCCAGGGTTCGTACCGTCATTTTTAACCTCTCTACCCCATTTACCCATCATGCACCAGCTCTCAGACGTCTGCAGCTCTACAACTACTCTAGATAATTAGAGATCCGATGTGAATATTCTGTAAACTCGGTCAACAAACTTTTTCTGTAAACTTTGTCATTTTGGGCGAACGCGGGAAGTGACCTTTCCTCCTGTTTTTGCGTAGCTCAGTCTCGTTAGTCTTGAAGATGACGGCAAAAATCGCACGAACTCCGAACCAAGGGTTCAGAATGAGGTCGCGTTGCAAAAAGAAATCAGATCTACGTCTGATTTGGGACCACATGTGGAAGTGGTCCTGATCAGAACTGGAAAAGATCAGATTGCATGTGGTTGGTGCTGTTCACACTGACAGGAAGAAGTCTCTTATGAGCAGAAAATCAGAACCGAGCGCGGAGAAAGAGACTCAGAATAAAACTCACAGAGTGAGGAGACAGTTGGGATCAGTTGAGGGCGGGAGACAGGTGAGAACACTCAACAACCAGGGAGGAGACACACCAGGAGTCAGGATCTGCACAGTGAAAAAAAAGATAACACAGAACTAAACCTTTTAGATAACACAGCCCACAGCTACCACAGACGATGGTTCTACAACGCAACAGAACCACGACACTTAACAGCGGATCTTTCCATCTCACAGACCCGAGAGCAGCTCCAGGCGGAGCTCAGCAGCTGCCAGGCTAAGATGTTGGATCTGGAGAAGGCCTTGGTAGAGCGGGGGCAGGTAACAGAGACGGGGGGTTCTGACCGCAGCTCGCTGGTTCTACTCGCGCTGACTCTCCTGCATGTCTGTCTGGCCTCTCTTCTCCTGGGTTGGCGCTACGCCGACCAGCTCTTCCACAGAATCCTCTGATGTCACCTCCTCCATGTGTGATGTCACGGCGCTGTGCCCTGCATGCTCTGCCTCGCTCTCGTCCTTCCTGGCGTTGGTTCTGTTTCTCAGTGGGTCTTTTCAGTGCTATTGAAATAGGAATAGAGTGATTTTAGTGAATGTGAAACAAAAGCCTCTGATTTTGGGTCTAAACTAAGTAGAAGAGGAGAAATGCTGATACTGAGAACTGAAACCTGAACTCGTACCACCGCTCTCCTTTTCTTTCTTCTGTCACTGTTGTCACTGTTATTTCTTCATCTCAGCATGTTTTCTCCTTGTTGCCTGATGGTCTGTGAATGCAGTTCATGTGCCTGTTATCTCCAAAGTGGTCTTTATTTCTCAATAAACTACTGCTGCCACTCATGTCATGGGTCTGTCTGCATGTGTCCTCAGTGAAACCAGGAAGTTGTCCCAGCATGCTCGGGTTTCAGTCGGTTTCCTGCAGCTCTCTTCTCATCGTGGCCCATCCTCTCCTGATGCCTCTAGCTCCATTTTTGCTGATGTTTTGTTTGATTGTTATGGCAGGACTCAAAGTGGGTGGAGGAGAAGCAGTACCTGCTCAGGACCAACCTGGAACTTCATGAAAAGGTACATTTACTTCAGGCCTTTACTCACTTTAATGGGTCACAATTTACTTCAGTTTAAGACAGAAAAATTATTGACACCCAACAAAGGAGCCACCAGAACCTGTCAATCATCTGCAAGCTTTAAATAATCTGAGTCACCCCTTCATCTCCTCCTGCAGCTGTAACAGAGCATTGTTCCTCACCCCTTCACCCTCACCACCACCTTTTTCCATTTGTTCGTATGATGGAAAATAACAAAGATATAATAATCACAGCTGTCATCGTTTTTCCCTCGGGCATCAACTTAATAACGCTCTATCTCTGGTTTCAATTAATCTATTTCAAGATAGCACTGTCACCACAAGGGGGCGTCACTGCTCCAACCAGCTTTGTACCTTGGATGCAAGACCATGTCCGGCATTTGGGACGGGCTCTACTTTTTTGGAACGTGGAAAAGATAAAATTCCATGTGGTTGGTGCTGTCCACACTGACAGGAAGAAGTCACATATGAGCAGAAAATCTGAACTTTTTCCTGCAGTGTGAAAGGAGCCAAAGAGGCACAGACTAAAAGTCTCAGAACAACGAGACATTTGGGATCAGTTGTGGGCGGGGGACAGGTGAGAACGTTCAACAACCAGGGAGGAGACACACTAGGAGTCAGATTGTGCACAGTGGGAAAAAAAACACGACAAGAACTTAATCTTTTAGATAAAACAGGAAACAGCCTATAGCTTTGATGGTAGTTCTACAACAGAACAGAATCATGCCCCACTGATGGCTGATATATATATATATATATAGATATAGATAAATATAGATAGCTACTAGATACTTTATTGGAAAGTGTTCTGACACTTATTCCAGTGTCAACGATAAGTGGAAAAATAAGCAAAAAAAAAAGTGATCTATTTCTATCTAATTGATCTGTGATCTATAAATAACCATAAAGAGGAAACAGAACAAATGGGCTAAATAAGACATGATGCATGATGGTTAGGCAGTATGCAGTGGGAGAGGGAACTGATAGAAATAATTATCAAGAGATATATTAAATAACTTGAGTTGCAAATAAAAGAGTGTCCGTCGTCATCTTCGACATGCAGATGTTATGATTTATGTCCATTAAACCGTCGAGGTCTTTCCTACAGCTGGCATGAAGGACCTGCTGCAGAGTTGGATCAGCCTGTGACTGATGTTGGGATTGGATCTATAACCAGTGTGTCTGTGGTCGTGTCTGCAGATCAGTGCGCACCAGCGGACGGAGTCCCGGCTGGAGGCGGAGGTCCAGGACTCCAGGGACCAGAACGAGCTGCTGGAATTCAGGGTCCTGGAACTGGAAGTAAGAGACTGCACCAACCTGAAACTGTCACCAGGAGGCGACAATCACAACCTGAGCTCCAGACGCAAGACCTACATACAGTGACTCAGCAGACTGACAGACAGACTGACAGACAGACAGATGGACGGATGGACAGTCATCCACTGGGATCTCTCTATGCATGGCAGCTTTGTTGATACCCTCATCCTCTGACCTGGAATGTTTTTTTAATAAAAGAATGTGACGTCAAGATGAATATAATTTTTCATTGAATAAAAATGTATTTAAGTTCAAGTCCCATCTTTCTTCATTTGTGCATGAATGTTCTTCATTTCATGTTTTGCACCCATTGAAAGCTCATATCCATGCATACATCTAAGATTATTGTTTTAGCCGGGGAATTTTATCGTCTCAAAATGTATTTAAAGTTATACGGTCACGGTTGTGGAAGTTTAATGACACAGTATTTGGACTGTTGCTCATATAACTTGATTTTTATTTATTTATTTTTTACTTCTATCCGTGATCAGGCGTCTCAGAATTTAGACGAAGTCTGTTTCACATTCATTCCGTTTTCAGTTCCAGCATGTTGTCAAATCCCCTTTTGGTTTGGTTTGGTTTCCCGTTTGATATCTGTGGGTTTCCACCTCCCTCATTTTGGCTGATCCTGACATCCTTTCAGTGTGATGTAAGTAGATCCCTCATCCAATCCCCTCTCACTCTGTTCATGCCTGCAGGACCTCATGATGTTTGAAGTTGTTTTAGTGTCTGTGTTTTTTGATGTGATGCCTATTTTCTGCAGGAGAGGGAGCGTCGATCGCCCGCTCTCAATCTGCACATGTCAGCATTCCCTGAGAACAGCTGCAGCGCCCTGCAGGTCTACTGCTACCAGGAAGGAGTCAAGGTGAAAACACGTCCACACAGAACCAGACCCTTCTGCTCCTGAGATCAAATAACAGTCATCAGTATGATTTTAACCTCTGCAGGATGTTATCATCCCTGAGTTAATGAAGAAACTGGACATCCTCGGGGATAACGGGGTAAGCTCAAACTCTTTCAGCTGAAAATAGTTTCCTGTGGATTCTCTTAAGAGTTATAATTGATCCTAATTCTGTCATATGTCATTTAGAATCTCAGGAATGAAGAGCAGGTGACGGTGATCCAGGCAGGAACGGTGATCTCACTGTGTGAAAAGGTCAGAGTGAGGACCCTCGTTTTCTTTTAGTGACACGCTGACCTCCCGAGACTCCATTTATTATCTCATATACGGCGCAGTCGGACCCTTCACTTTGTTCACATTTTATTTTGTTGCAGCTCTATGCTCAGATGGTTTAAATGTACGTCTTCTCTCGTTTATCTACATTCCATACAACAAAAATAAAAAGTGAAAAAAGTGAAGAGTTCTGACTGTTCTGACTCCACTCATCCACCTGTAGGTTTCAGTAACCATTCACTTCCTTCACCTTCTGAGAAGCTTTAATGCTCCACCTTTCCTCTACCGTCTCAGTGGCTGAAGCAGATAGAGAGCACAGAGTCCGCCCTCACGCAGAAGATGATCGACGTGGAAAATGACAAGGTGAAAAATCACTTCGGTGTTTGTTTTCTAATGAGGTTGAGTTTGAAACACCATGAAACCAAACAATCAGTGAAATTAATCAGAAACTCTTTGATAACTAATGCATCACATTTGATAGAAATACTTCAAAGTTCAGGTTTTTTTACACAGCTTTTGGACCAGCTGGATGGAAAATGGGATTTTGGCCCAAGAGAGCAATATTGGCTATAAAATACCATCCCCTGTCCACTAGGGGGAGCATTCTGCACACACTAAAACCTTTGGTTGTAGCATAAGCCCAGGGTTTAATTAAAATCTAACATTGTGCCCAGTAAAAAAAAAGCCCAACTAGTTGCCAGTTGGGAAGAATCGGTGTAATAAAACTATGTTTCCACTGTTTATTTGACATAAAACTCCATAAATCTGCATATTTTCCTGATGTTCTAATTTAAAAAAAAAGGCTGCGCCTCTTAAGTCCCGTCTCATATATTATGATGTCGTGTTGCAGGAGTTGTTCAGCAAACAGAAGGGGTTCCTGGAGGAGGAGCTGGACTACAGGAAGCAGGCCTTGGACCAGGCCTACATGGTGCGGAGCCTGGAGCAGTATCACCTGATGTTCAAATGTTTGCTTATCAAATAGACCAAATATATTGAGTAACATAAAATACAACATTAACTGAGGTTGTGCACAAATCATAAAGGTTCATAAGAGAATCAGCAGGAAACATAAAATCTGTCATGTTGTGTTGGGATACTGCATCTTTTTCTACTGAAGTCTAAATTCTGAGCACAAACTGAGCCTCTGATTCGGCTTCTTGCTTCTTGGCCTAATGCTCTTTTATTTTCTGAGACGGCCAGTCGCTGATTTCCTCTCTTGAATTTTTAGGAAACTAAGAACATGCATTGTCTTAATGAATGAAATCAAGTAATAATTCTCAGTTCTAATTTTAGATTTGATGAGCCTGAACACCCCTTTAACTAACCTAAATAGCTTCTTCCCACGAAACAGCTGCTAACACTCTCCATATAATAACAGCTTTAATTGTTATCAGTTTGTTTTTATGCTGTCACTTCATATTGTGTTGGTTGAAGCTCGATCTTTATGTGGTGACTGTCTGAATACGAACCGCCGAAAAAACGCGAAGGAGAGAGACTGAGTGTAAAAATACAAGATAGTGTGAGTTCTTCAAGGTGCAGTTTGAAAAATGTACTGCCGTCTAGTGGTGAAGTTTCATATTGCAACATATATAACAAATCAGCTCACCCCTCCCTATTCAAGGATCTACAGTCGCCTTCAAGTTTCAAATGATGTCATCCGCATCCAGAGAGAAATATTTTATATTTGATATTATATATTTAGTTATTTATTCTGTAAAGCTTAAGGTCAAAGCATAGATGTGAAATAACCAATTTTAGGTATTTGTTAAACTTCATGGTAGCATTGTTGTTGCGGCTGCGTCGCTCACAGATTGTGAAACCTCGCTGTCAAAGAAGGCAAACATGAAGACCCGACTCTTGAAACTGTTTGTAGGTAAACTGGAATGACGTCAGAATGACGTCAATATCTACAATCAAGTGTAACGTTTTTGACGAGGCGAAATGAGGTTGACATATGTGGAATAAAAGTTTGTACTAGTCACAATTAAATCCGGAATATTCAAAATGACATTGTTTATAGCTGTAATTTTATTCTGAATAGTAAAGCTGAGCGAATAAATGTGAAGCGGGCCTGCCGTAAAAGACGGTCCAGTGACCACAATGTCCACGGACCTGGGAAGAGGCAAACTCGCACCGATGCAGAGGAAATACCAACGGCGGAGGAACAATCACTCCGCACTGTTTGGCCGTCAATCTCCTGTCAAGTTGGATTCCCTGGCTGGACTACAAAGACCACACCATTTACCTCTCCGTGGTTTCATGAGTTGGGTTTTCATGTTTCTTTTGACGGATAGGTGCTTTCATCAACTTCTTCCTCGTTGAGGGGAAACTAAATTCTTCTTCTTTGGACTGTTCTTCTTCGGAATCATCACAGCAGATCACCTGTTTCCATCCGTGGTTACGATCGGTACCCTGCTGGCTAACAGTACCAGTGACGGTACCCAGGCTCCAACCCACACAGTTTGGAAATCAGTATATTAAATATATCCGCATAGTGAATAGGTATATAGGTTTTAGGCCGGATGTCCTTCCTGACGCGACCCTCTCCATTTATACGGCCTTGGGACCGGCACTAGAAGGACTCTCATTTGTGACACTTTCATAGCAGAGTCCCTGGCCCTTAAACCCATAGTCATGATAAGTCCTCTCTAGCTCCAGAGTTCAGTTTGTCTCTTCTTGGCAGCAGAATGTGGAAGATGACCGGTTAAATTAAGAGGGATACCCTTTAATTTTACAGACTGCGCCTTTAAAGTAATACAGTTACCACGTGAAGGTCGAGCCTGAACATCTACCAACATGAAGTGCAAAAGTGTTCCTCATATCTGCCATGGTCACACTAGTGTGTGTGTATGTGTGCATTTGTGTCTGTGTTGCATGTGTCTGTGTTCACATGCATGTGCATGTGTGTGTGTGTGTGTCTGTGTGCATGTCTGTACATGTGTGTGTGTGTGGGGCTGGCTGTGCAGAGGATCGAGGAGCTGGAGGCCACGCTGTATAGCGCTCTGCAGCAGGAGCAGCCAGCTTGCCAGGCGGTGGCTGAGTCTCTGACGGACAGGCAGAGGGAGGAGCTGCGGCTCGCCGTCGACAAGCTGAGGCGTCAGATTCTCAGGCAGAGCCGGCAGTTTGACAGTCAGATCTTAAAGGAGCGCATGGAGCTCCTACAGCAGGCCCAGCAGGTAAGGCTGAAAACAAGAACTGGTTGGGTTACAGAGTCCTACCCTCCCTTCATATGACCCCTGACCCCTGGCTTTACCCACAAGAAACCAAGGCTTTTATGTTCACCTAGTTTTTAACTCCTACATCTGCCAACAAGTCTCTTGGTGCGACCATGTTAACGTAAAAGGGAAGTTCATGATTTGAATTAAAACTTGAGATTTTAGCGATATTTTTGGGCGTTTCCAGGTGTTGTACTTTAAAAAACTTGAGTTTCAACCCGATCGACTTCAAATTTGTTGATTGACCTGTCAAGACCTTAAGGATAAGAAATCATCAAACGCTTGAGTTGACTATAATCGTCCTCGACGGAATGGGGCGTTAAATATGGAGTCATGACCAAACTCCATAGTCCACCAGTCGTTGGAATATTTGAATTTTGCAAATATTTGGTTGCATTTTCTGTGTTGTGCTTTTAACGCTCTCATCCAAGACATTTGAGACGATCAACATGAAACTTTGTCAAAATCATCTCAACACAACGAGGAGGAAAAGTCGTCAAAGGTTTTTCCATAACTTGGAAGGTGTTTACATGCTGGTGATGTGGAACCCAGTGGCGTCCTGCCCACGCCCCAACGTATTAATATTGTATTTTTGAGTTGTAAAATTTTGATATGCACTGGAATTGAAAATAGCCAAGACAAGAGGAATCTGTGTTTATTTTATGCCCCCCATTATTTTCACTAAGGGAGGAATGGGTCCGGGTTCTTCGGGGTTAAAGGTCAGACCTCCAGTGCTGTGAAAAGATGCAGTATCCCTGTGTGTACAACCTGATGACATCTGTAGCTGCGTATTTAGAGGTGGTGAATGATGTGTATGTATATGAAAGTGATCCGACTCCTCCCTCCTGTAGTTTTCCTCCACTCCTCTGTAGTTTTACACCCGTGGCTTCTTCATGAACTTCATCAGCCACCATCACCATCACCTTCATCTGTGCTCTTACATGTTTCAGTAACCCGTGACAGTCGGACACATCTTTTAACTGACCTGTCAAGTATTTTAATGCATTTCTACAGTAGTTCTATTATTCATGCCTCGTCTATTTAGTACAGAATTAAAATGTTAAAAGTTCTTCTATTTTACGTCAAAGTTCAGTTGAATTCTCTTTGGATTTAGTTCAAACACTCTCTACTAGGGACGAATCTATGGTCTCCATTTTGAAACATAAGAATTCCTTAGAAGATTAATGAAGTTTCCATCCACCCACCCATCTATCAATCTATCCATACATACATCCATCCACTCATCCATCCATCTATCCATCCATCCATCCATCCATCCATCCATCCACCCACCCATCTATCAATCTATCCATACATACATCCATCCACTCATCCATCTATCCATCCATCCATCCATCCACCCACCCATCTATCAATCTATCCATACATACATCCATCCACTCATCCATCCATCCATTCATCCATCCATCCATCCATCCATCTATCTATCCATCCACTCATCCACCCATCTATCCATCCATCCATCCATCCACCCAACTATAGATCCATCATCCACCCATCCATCGATCCATCATCCATCTATCATCCACCCATTTATCCATCAATCCATCCATCCACCATTCTATCCATCCATCCACCCATCTATCAATCCATCCATCCATCCATCCATCCATCCTTCCATCCATCCATCCACCCATCCATCCGTGGATTCAGAGAGAATGTTGGGAGGAAAGCAGATCTTATTTGTAAACAAAATAAAAAGTGTGATTTTTTGTCAAACGGTCTTAGTTTTAGTTTAGTTAGTGAGGCAGTTTTGATCAGCTGACCACGTCTGTCTTTGTGTTGCAGAGGATCAGGGACCTGGAGGACAGGATTGGCCTGCAGAAGAGACAAATAAAGGACATAGAGGAAAAGGTACATGATGAGTTTTATTTGCGTGAACTTGAGTGGACGCGTGAACTTTGTCATGATTCAGCAGATCTCATTCACTACCTGACAATATTTTTTCTCTGCTCTCTCACTCTTTTTCCTCCATTATTTAAACCCCTCTTCCTTTAGTTTTTGTTCCTCTTTTTGTTTTTCTCTTTAGCATTTATTATTTGGCCTTAATGAAAGTGACCGTGGAACCACATCAGGTACCACTCATGTTTATTCCACATCAGAATTTAACACTTGCAGAAACAGAAACAACCACAACAATAAAAAATATTAAATATAATAATGATGATGATGATGATGATGATGGATTAATGTTGTGGTTTTTTTTTTCTCTTTTCCTCAGGTGTTAGGATGCGTTGGAGGCAAAGAAGGACCCAAACAAAACGTCATTGTTCTTTATGTATTTGTAGACGGACCACGAAAACCCCCCGGGGCCTTTTAGATAAACGAGCACTTTTACAGAAGCCCCTCACCTGGAATGCAAACATATTTAATACGTAATAAATAACCAGATTTTTTTATCAGAGTATAGAGAGATGTATTTATAGGAAACACTTTAAGAACAACTTTAACTCCTCTGTGAGAGGAAGAGGAGAAAACTCTGAATCAGAGGATTTAATGAAGGGAGGAGAACCGAGGCTGAACCCAGGCCCAGTCAGGCTACAGAACCAGCGAGACAAAGGACAGAGAAAAAGAGTGAAGGTCCAGGACTGAGTGACAAATGTCTGGGGAGAAGCAACCACAGTTTGCAGAGAGACGCTGAACTTCACACTTACTGTTACAACATCTCTGAACTGTGAGTTCTGATGCTCTTATAATTCATTTGATGTTTACATTCCTGCCTGCGTGAACCAAACATGGTGGCCGGGTCAAACGTTAGGCTGAACTTTCAGCTCAGATTTTGTCGTTTTCATATTTATTTGTCATAAAACTTGCAGTGGGGGGGATAACTGCTACACTCACATCTCACAAATCATCCATTTTCTCCTGGGTGATGTGGGTGAAAGAGGAGGAGGGCCTCAGGGTGCTGCTGGGACGAGGAGAGAGATGAGGGTAAAAAGAGGGAGAGAGATGACAGTATATAGGAGGAGGAGAGAGATGAAGGGTAAGAAGAGAGGGATGAGGGTGAAATGAGAAGAGATGAGATTAAAAAGAGGAGGAGAGATATGAGGGTTGAAAGAGGAGGAGAGATATGAGGGTAGAAAGAGGAGGAGGAGAGATGTGAGGGTTGAAAGAGGAGGAGGGAGATGAGGGTTAGAAGAGGAGGAGGAGGAGATCATGATTAGGATGTGGGGTTACCTGAGACGTAGGACATCTTGCTAACAAGCTGTTGACATGATGAATTATTGATGGTTGTATTTTCTGTGTGTATCTTTTTTTTTTAATGTGTGTTTGTGTGTGTATGTTTATGATGGACATGTAGATAAAAGACAAACAACAGAGAGGAGTGAGAAGATGTCTAAGGTCCTCCATTCAGTCTGACTCCATCTGTTCCTGTGCCACAGGTGGACCTCGTCCACCAGTGGAACATCACCTGTTCTCTGGTGGAGACTGTCGTTTCTATGGCAACAGACGCAGTGGGAGCAGATCTGGACCCCGACTGTTGTTTGTAACAGAGGGAAGTTTTAACCCATCCAGTCTGACGGCTACTGGAGGAGCAGGTGAGAGGGGATCTGGTGACAGAAACACACACACACACACACACTCACACACAATCTGAGCTGAGGTGATATCACGTGTCACTCGTACCTGAATGCTCCTCACACTTGCAGGTGAGCATGCTGCTAACGTTTTCCCTGGATATTCTTGCTGCAGGATATTTTATTTTTGTCGTCTCTGCTGTGAAGTGGAGGCGGAGGTCCGACACATCGACTGTTACTGCCTCAGCTCGGCTGTGCCTCCCACCTCCCCAGCATGCAACACTCCCAGAGGCTGGCCCAGAGACTACGCACACTCAGGGAGGAGGTCAGGACCATGGTGGGTGCTTAGGATCTATTCAAAATGAGTATTTGTTATTCTTTTTTGTATCACTTTGCAGTTTCCTTATAGAGCTCCTCATGTATTCAAATACCCACATTGAAATATGGACTCAGAAATTCTGCTTTCTCAAATCTCTCTAAAAGCTTTTTTTTCTTCTTCTAAAAGCTTTTTGATGATTACACTGACACAAAATAAACTTGAGTCTTCCAGGAGCTGCAGGTTTGTGTCTGTTTGATGGTCAGGAGACAATAGTCACATGGTCAGCCTCAAGTTGGATGAGCTGAATCCACATAGAACCTTCCCACAGGATCATTTTCACGCTTTAGAACAGAACTGCTGTCCACAGTATGAAAAAAAAATATGCTGTTTCAGTCTTTTTACAAAGTGAAATACCAACTTCCTGAAATGGAGATTAACATTTATTAGTATCATTGTATCTCAAAAATCTTCCAAGCTAGGACTTGAGTCCGGTGGTCCACAGGATCAAACATGCTGCAGCTTCAGTAAACACGTGCGTAAAGACAAAACTAAAGCAAGTTAAAGGAAACATCTTCATCAATTTGATCACGCGTGCAGCACATGGAGAACGCCCTGCAAATACAACAACACAACGGAAGTTTCCAGAGGACACATTAAAGAGATGCACACAAACGAGTTAAAATTTTCCAGGTGGATTTTGACATTATGATCACATGATTCATTTTAGCTCATTTCAACACTGATGGACAGCAAGCACGTCTGAATAAGTGTGTTTCCACTTCTTTCCTTCCGTTTTCAAAGGTCAAAGGTCAAGACTATTGTACAAATAAACAGGAGAGAAGGAAGGGAAAAAATATATATTTCTGCAGCTGAAGACATTTGGTTTTTAGTTCAGTATATTATATTATATTATATTATATTACGGTTGAGATCACTGGAATAAGTTTGAAGTTAGTTTCCCAGAATCCACTGTGGAACCTCTGGATTTGATATTTTCTCTCTCTCCTGCTCAGACCCAGGAGAAGGAGCGAGGGGAGCAGGTTTGGAGGGACCGGCTGAGGCGCTGTCAGAGGCAGCTGAGTGCCAAAGAGGAGGAGATGATCCGCCAGTCCCAGTACTTTCAGAACTTTAAAAGCCAGCTCCAGCAGAAGCTCAGTCAGGCTCGGGAAAGAGAGCACCGCTTACAGAACCGGATCCACAGGCAAGAGAAGCAGCTGCTGGACCTGACTGTGAGTGCTGCCACCGGCAAGGTGATGAGCAGCGCCGTCAGAATCACTGCTTCTTCTGTCACGTCCTGGGAGGAACCAGAGAGACTTCCAACCATGAGAGAAGAGGGTGAAGGACAAGAAGAGAAGAAGGAGGAGAGGAGGAAGCAGTGGCAGCCGAGTGTTGGAGCTGAGAGAGGAGGTGATGATGGAAAGACAGCGGAAGAGGAAGATTGTGGTACCAAAGAATCAAAGCAGACTTCAAATGAAGACAGGCTGCACGGCTTCATCTTGAGTCTGCAGGAGGATCTCAGGGTGCTGCTGGAGAGAGATGAGGGCAGCATGACCCAGCGGAGTAGACTGATGGAGCAGCTCCAAGAGGCCCAGGAGGAGAAACAGTTCTTATGTTGCAAGGTGGAGGATATGAAGGCAGAGGTGCAGCAGCTGCGGCTGTGTGAGAGCTCCTTGATGGAGGAGGTGGAAGAGCTGAGGGAAGAGAACGGGCGACTCCAGCAGCTCCTCAGGGATACAGCCAACAAATCCCCCGCAGTCCCTTTGTCCTCTGGACCCAGGTCCAGTCCTGCTGTTTCCTTTCCCATTTCCTCCAACCATCTCTCACTCACTACTGGCATGGAAGATTCCTCAGCAGGGAACGCCGAAGAGGTGCGGAAAACAAATTTACAACATAACGACATAAAACAGAAATATACAGTCAATATTAAAAGTTAAACAACACATAAATAAAACCGTAAAAGATGAGAACTGATAAAACATAGATATAACTGATATAACATATATATATATAAGCATACATGTCATAAAAGAGGGTGGAGAGAAATAAGACAAAAACTAAACGGAACCATTTGTTCACAATTTGTCAGAAAAGTTCAGAAAATGACAAACATAAATAATCACAGGGACTAAAGAATCTCAAACCATTTAAACACTGTACAAACATCTCATTAAGTCCATATATGCATTTTCATTGTTAATATTAAAATATAGTAATGTTGTACAATATCATTTTATTTCGCAGGCTAGTCTGACCTCACCTGCAGTTTCACCTGTTCTCCACCAGGTGTCAGCAGAGAGAAGGAGGGAGGATCACTCCTCATCTACCAAACCACCAACTCCACCCACGAATGGCCCTCAGAACCAATCTGGACTCCCACCTCTCTCCTTGACCGCAGAGACACTGGATGGGTTTGAACCGGCCCCCTGGTGCTCCAGAGGGTTCCTGGACCTGGAGGATTGCCCCAGTGTGGAGTCCGATGCCCTCAGGGAGGCCTACATGAGCCTTGGATTTGGGTCAGAACCTGAACAACTTGGTGACCTGAAGGTCAGCCTGCAGCGAACGCAGGAGCACCTGAAGATGGTGGCTCACGAGAACATCCAGCTGAAAATAAAACTCAGGAAAGAGGCAATAGAACCAGAATCAGAGGTGGAGCAGGTATCTCCGGAAGTAAAGGTATGTCTCAGAATTCAACAGCA
This sequence comes from Lophius piscatorius, assembly GCA_009660295.1. Taxonomy (NCBI): domain Eukaryota; kingdom Metazoa; phylum Chordata; class Actinopteri; order Lophiiformes; family Lophiidae; genus Lophius; species Lophius piscatorius. The sequence goes on from VRLP01003147.1 coordinate 20,139, forward strand.
TATCAATGGCAAACATTTCTTGTCCATCAATGATTTTTTGTCTTTATAGACTCAGACGGGCATCTTCCTCACCAATGATGAAGATGAAGACATCACCCAGGAGGATCTTGTTCAGGCCTTAAATCGGGAGAACAGGGCCTTGGCAGACCGGATCCAGGAGCTTCTGTCTCACTTCAAGATCAGAGAAGAGGAGGAAACACACCTGAGGGAGAATATCTCCAAACTGGAGCTGGACAACGCCAGGCTGGACCATGACAACCAGGAACAAGGGTGTTTAATAACAGAACTCACCAAAAAGACTGAGGATGATCTCAACGCCATCATGGAGCTGCAGCAAAGGTTGGAAGGTCGACAGCAAGCAGACACGAGTGAACAGACCGCCTCAGCGTCTTTTCATCAGAACATCCCAGAAGAAGGCGTGGACAGTTTGGTGGAGAGTGTTCTAAAAGATGATGATTGGACCACAGCTTCAGTTCCTGGCCCTCAAGATGAAGATCACCATGGTCCGTTGCATGTCGGCTCCCTGACTCATGAAGTGGACAAGCTGACCAAGTTGGTCCAGAGCCTAAAACTGGAGCAGAAGGACTTGTTGGGCGAGATGGATTCCGTCCGAGAGCAGCAGAAAGAAGCAGCTCAGTCCGTCAGAACTCAGACCGAGGAGAAGCAGCAGATCACAAGTCTGGTTTGGGGACTGAAGGAGGAAAAAGACGCCGTCGCTCAGAGTCTGGCCGGCCTCAGATGTGAGAAGGAGCGGCTCACGAGGGCAGTCTGCGGTTTGAAGGATGAGCGAGACCAGGTCATGAGGTCCAGCAGCGGCCTGAAGGAGGACGCAGAGCGGCTCTCCAAGTCTTTATGTGATCTGGAAAGAGAGAAGGAGAAGCTGCTAGAGACGCTCTCAGAGGAGAAACATCAGATCATGCAGTCATTACAAAGTCTACAGAGAGAGAGGGAACTCCTAAAGCAGACGGTCAGCCGTTTGAAAGAGGAGAAAGAAAAACAAAACAATCCCAGCACCAGTTTGAAGGAGCCCAAACACCAGGAGAAAGAAGATGATGAGGAGGTGAAGAAAGCTGAGGAAACATTCGGCAGTTTAAAAGACAGAAAAGGAAGAATGACGCTTCCAATCAGTTTGGAGCCGGAGGAGGAGAAAAGAAAGTTGTTCCTTCAGAGTTTAACAAGGGAAAGAAAGATCCAAATACAACCAGAGAGAAATCCATCGGAACCAAACAGAACTCCAGCATCAGAGAGGAATGAGAGTTCTGGAGAACGTGGATCTCAGAGATGTCAGACTAACAGCAGAGAAAACGCCCTGCAGGTGTGAACAGTTATCAAATATCTAAAGAATTATGTCTCGTCTTTTATTCGTATGTTTGAATAACGTGTGTTTATATAAAATGTGTTTTAAATAATAAACAGGAGAGAAGTGATGTGATGAAGGAGATCGAGATGTTGGGAGCAGAGCTGAAGAAGTCACGGGACCAACTGGACCAGAGTCAGGAAGATGTGAGATTATCAAACTTCCCCTTTAAACAATCATATATATAGTTTTGTATATATGTGTGTGTGTATATATATATGTGTGTTTATGTTTATTTATGTATGTATGTATATATATTTATACACGTATACGTGTGTATATACAGTATATATACATGTGTGTGTGTATGTGTATGTGTTCATATATATATGTATATGTACATGTATGTGTGTGTATATATGTCTGTTTATGTTTATTTATGTTATTTTTTAGGTTTCGGCCGCATCTTATTTTAATTGTGCTGCTAATATCAAATTCCTAATTTAAAAATTTTTGAAAAAAATCCAAAATAAAAACAATGTGAACTTACAGATATTTTTTTTTTTTCAAAAATAATATCGAAAACTTGAGAATATAGTCAAAGTTTGACATCGTTTGGATGTTTGTGTGTTTGTGTTTGCGGCGCGTTCAGACCGAGGGGCTGCGTAAGGATCTGTGCCGCTCAGAGGCCCGGAGGAAGGAGGCGGAGTCAAAGGCGGCTCAGATGGCTGAGGAGGTGGCGAGACTGACTGATGTGGCCCGTCAGTGGGAGGAAACCGGAGAGGAAAATGGAATCCTCAACATCAAGGTATTTAACCAGACATGCAACAAACAGAGCTAATAAAACAACAACATTATGTCATCATCATATCCCGGTTGATTGTTATGAGATTGAATTTTCCTGTGGCCACACCTCTCCTTCCAACAGTTCCTCTGTGTCTGTTTCTTTTTTACCTGCTGCAGGTGAAGGAGCTGAGGAGCAGACTGACGGCTCTGATCGGGGCGAAAGCAGATGCTCTCTCCCTAAAGGCACAAATACAGGAGGAGCACAGCCTTCTTAAAGCTGAGCTTAGAGCGAAGGTAAGACTGACCCTCTCGTCCGTCTGTTTCCCACCATAAATACAGTCATTGTCAAGAACTTGGATTTAAGTATTTGATTGGCGGCAAAACATGGAACCCATACCGGCCCCTCTGTCAGATCCCTCCTGATCCACCACTAATCAGTTTTAGGAGATGCTCTTCTCTGAAAGATAAACTGGTCCATAGTCATCCTCTTCAAACATTAGGGATTGTAGAAGCGTAACCATGGCAACCACAATACAAATTCAACCACAATCACCTTATTTTGTCCCTGAAAAGTCGGGGAGATCATGGAATCGTCATCGCGCTTCATTCAAAAACTGTTTAATACATCTTTTTTAGTTTGAATGTCCACATAGACCTTAGTGAGAGGAAGAACTGGAGTGATTTTGTGAAAGGTGAGTTGCATATTTTTAACATTTGGGAGAGATTTATCTCCAAAATCACAGTTTTTGGGCCAAAAATTCTCAATCGTTGTTCAGATTTGGTCCAGATTTGTTAGATATGAAGGACTCATTGAGATTTATCTGGAATACATCATATTTTACTCACTTGGGGGAGCCTCTTTACAAAAACACTGTTATTTTTAAATACTGTCCCAACCATTGTTCCGATTAAGTCCAACCTCATCCTAACGGCCTGAAGGAGATTGAACTTGTTTTTGTCATATTTTAAATATAATTATTCATAATTCACTCAATAGTTGGGTTTTTTTCCTGCCTGTTTTTTTTTTTTTTTTTTTTTCAGAAAACACACCTTTTTACCATTACTGCCCCACCAAAATTCCGATTGTGTCTAAATTCAGCTCACATGAATTGACATGAGGTAATCTAGGGTAATTAGGGAGTTCAGAAAATCTAGTTAACTTTATCTTCGTGTTCAGGTCAATATGGTTTGTGTCAGAGAGAGAAAGAAACCCAGCAAACTGCAAACAAAAGAAGAAGTTATCAGAAATGTAAGACCTATAAGAAGGTCCCACTTCACCTTGTGATCAGGATGAAGGCTTGAATCTCAAAAGTGTTGGAGTTTCTCTTTTATAAATCCAAATAATCCCAATAAAGATATTTTGGCTGCTTTAAAGGAGAGCAATTTGGAGTGTCTTTGTTTTTTTTAGTCTTTTTCCCTACTTAAAGGGCAAGTTTAACAAAAAGTTAATCATTTTGATGCCAGGAAGATGCTCCCATTTTAAAATGTGTGGAAGAGTCTGAAAATCAAACATGTGGCGCTGCAGACATTCTTCGCGGGAACATGTCCTGTGCCTCACTTATTAGGCCTGATGATGTTTTCGCTTCTCAGAACTCAATCAGTAACGTTTTTATGCAGCCGTGATGTCACGAGGCAGTAACAGAGCTGCTCCTGTGTGTGTGGATGTTCCTCACAGACTGTGGTGCTGGAGGAGCTGAACTCGGAGTTTGTGGCTCTGAAAAAAAGGCGGAGCAGCGAGGATGATCTGATCTCCCTCAGGACGCGTTACAACGACATCAGAACTAAAGTGAGTCACCAGCCAGCTGTGCTTTTACAGCCCATAATAGTCGGAGAAGTTTGCAGCATGTTATGAGATGATGTAATTCTGTGTTTTTTGTCCGGTAGTATGATGCTCTCCTGAAGAAGAAGAGCCCCACAGATCTGGATATGGTTCCTTTGAAGGTGAGGAAATGGAGACACTACCTTTTCTCTCTGCTGCCGTCATGAGTTTGACTGACAGGTATTTGGTCCAATCACAGGCCAAGCTGTCGTGTCTGGTGCTGAAGTGTCAGGAAAGGAACGGCTTGCTGGTCCACATGATGGAGCTCCTGCAGAGACGAGGCTGTGAGGAGTTCACCCTCGCTCAGCGGGTCCAGGATCTGCTGAGCGATGCCGCTCTGCAGGAATACACCGCAGCGTTTACACCACAGAAGAAGAGCCGGCACTACAACCCCGTGTTTACACAAAACTTCATTTCAAAGTTTCAAGCTTTCACGTCTGATCAGAAGCGCTCTGGTTCCCCCGCACTTTTACATCAGCTGGACCAAACTGGAGTCACACCTGAATCTGGAGTTAAACGTCAAGAATATAAAGTTTACAAACACACACAGTCCACCGCTAGGGAACCAGACCACGGCAGAGCAGTCACACCTGCACCGACGGGAGCCTCACCTGCAGCCTCAACTGTGTCATCCTCACCTGTGTCGGACTCACCTGTGTCATCCTCACCTGTGTCTGCCTCAACTGTGACTCCAGAGGAAAAGAATACTGGTATCAAAGAAACACCTTCTCCACCGAAAGATGTGAGTAATATTATATAAATTTTAAAAGCTTCTTTTTTTTTCTTCTTCAAATTATTGGACCAGCGATAAAAACAATTAACTTCTGTTATAACAATTAGTAGAAATAAACATGACAGACTGCTGTTCCTGACTTTCACCAGGCGATACGATTTGATAATGGGTGATAAAGGATGATAATTACATCCAAGAGTGCAAAAAAAAAAAAATTCTGGTATTATTATTATTGTTATTATTATTATTATTATTATTATTATTATTATTATTATTATTATTATTTTTACGAGTGTCATTCTATCTATGTGGTCAGACAAACCTTTTAAACCCCAGTGATCAACTGAAAAATCTCATTAAACAGTTTTATTCCAGTTTTTATTGAACTTAAACAAAAACACTTTCCATCAGAGAACACTAGATGGCAGTAGATCCTAGATGTTTGGGTCCTACTGGGTGTGCGTGTGTGTGTGTGTGTGTGTGTGTGCGTGTGTGTGCGTGAGAGTGTGTGTGTGCATATGTATATGAATATATCAAGGATGTCAGATGATTAAAAAAAAAAATACATATAACGAACAATGATCATATATGTGGCTTTTAAATAAATTTAAAAATATGTATAAATTATTTATATAGAAATGGTTTTACTTTCCCCCCCAAAGCTCTCCTACTCACCCAGTGGACCACAACCTCCCTCCTCCAGCTCTCGGTCCGGTCCGAGCAGAAGGCTCAGTAGTCCTGAGAAGATCATCAACCTGCAGGAGCAGCTGGAGAAGACCCTGAGGTCCAGTTATCAGGTACTGAAGCTGAAGCTTCACATAGATGCAGGTTGTTGTTGGAAGTCTGTTAAATTATCACCACACTTGTTATTTCTCTTCATTTCAAGGTTCCTCTGGTCAGAGGCCGGCAGCAGCCCAGGAGAAACTCGTCTGATGCAGCTCCAGCAGAACTGGGACCAGCCTCTAAGACAGGAAACCTCAGTCTGAGGACGGATCCGACCAACTCTCTGAGCCCAGCTAAGAACATTCCAGCAACGACAGCCAGGCCTGTTTCCTCAAGCTCAAGAACTCTTTTGAACATCGTCTCCTCTGAATCATCGAATGTCCAGTTTCGTCCCAACATCTTCTCCAACCATCTCTCTAGAACCACAAAGCCTCTCCTCTCTGGTTCTTCTGACTTTCTTCCTGCCACTGTGGCTTCTAGCAAAACCAAATCCACCTCCAGGTCAACAGCAACACAACCTACACAGAGAACCTCAGACATGTGTCCTGCTGAAGGTCCAGCTTACGTCCTTTCACCTCTGAGGACCACCACCGACCCTGATGTCTCAGAACCTTCAGAACCTTCAGACAGAGAACCAGAAATCTCTGACTCCCACAGAACATCTCCAAGAGAATCACCTTCACCCCACACCGATGCTCTAAGCCCACCCGCTGATGTTTCTCCTGCTCCTGATGGACCTGTGTCTGCTGCTACATGTCCTCCACAGATGTCCCAAAAGTCCGAGACAAAGTTTCCTGCTGCTCTGGAAAAGATCCAGACGTCAAGATCCAACCCAGGTGAGATACCTGTTCTGTATTTGAGATAATCCACTCAGGCGGAGACACGTCACCTCAAGTCCTACTAGAAGATCCTCTTGTTTTATTAAAGAAAATGTTTTTATTTGTCTATTTTACGGCAGGATCTCCTGAGAATTTACACTATTAGAATTATAATTATTATTCCAGTCACAACCTAGAGTCCTTCTAGTGCCGGTGCCGAGCCCGGATAAATGGGGAGGGTTCCTTCAGGGAGGGAATCCGGCGTAAACCCGGAGCCAAATCAATACACGGAACACGGAACTAAGTTCAAACCGGATCGGTCACGACTGAATTCCTTCACTGGTTCTGGTCCGCTGTTAGAAAAAGTTTAAAGACGAGGAAGAAGGAAAGATAAACGTGACTTGTGAACCCGTTACGTAACAAAGATCTCAGTAGATGAGTTCTGTTGGACTTTAATGTAAACACGGATGTTTGGATCTGATGTCACTCTCTGTTTCACCTCCTGTAGGAGCTCCGGCCGAGGTCCACTCTGTGGAGGTCATCAGGGCCGTGGGCCAGAGGGGCCTCATGATCGGCTGGGAGCGCCCCCCCCTGGATGAGCTGGGACGCAGCAACGGCACCTTTGTGAACGGATACAGGGTGCGGACCAGGAACCGGCGGCAGGAAGACGGACTTCTGCTCTGTGACGTGATGAATGATCTTTTTTCTCTGCTGCTCTCAGGTCACGCTCAACGGCCACTTCCACAAATCCGTCCTGAGCTCGGCGTGCACCAAGGTACGCGCGTCTCCTCGTGACGCTCCACCGCCACAACGTGTTCCATCCTGTCAGAATCAAAAACAACATTTGTTTCTCCGTCCGCAGTCCGTTCTGGAGAATGTGGACCTGAGCGTCCCGGTCCACATCGGTGTCCAAACTCTGGGCTCCAACGGTCTCGGCTCAGGACTCGTCCACACCGTCCACAGACTTTAGTCAGAACAGAACCTCAGAGTCCTCAAATGTAACGGGATCATAATATATATACTACACACAGACTCTATGTTTAAGTGCAAACATCTAAGTGTTTCATTTTGTTCTGATAGTCCGTCTGTGGGATCAAGACGTTCCTGAGGAAACTCACTTCCTGTTGTTTGAATGGTGAGTTTTTCTGCGTCTGTGTGTGTTTTTAATGTTCCGTCAGTTCAAGAGTTCCTTTGGTTCCTTTAAACTTCCTTGCGGGAGTAGAGCTGGGGACTCTGTGGGCTGAACAGAGACACTGAAGTTGAGACAACTGGCTACAGCGTATCTGAGAGATACTCAGAGGGTTTGTTGGAGTTGTCGGTAGATTTAGAGGCTGGCAGTAACTCAGAACTCAGTTCATCTTGTGTTTTTGTTTGTGTTTGTCGAACCTTAACCTCGTGACGCAAAACAGAATTTAAAATAAATGACACTAAAGCTAAATCTTATATAAGTGATATTTGAAACTTGTGTCTCCTGTTTGTCCTGTGTGTCCGTCAGAGCCATCTATAGCTGCAGCCCCCCGAGGGACTGTCCTCTCCTCCACCTCAGCAGACTCAGCCCTGTCCCACCGCAGAAACGCCCTCTGGCTCCGGTCCACCTACCAGAAGAACTCACCTTCTCAGTACCAGCTCTGGACCTGAGTCAACATTCTGACGGGAGGATGTGAAGGTGATCCGGAGCCTCGTTGGAAGAACCGCCTGTTTTCATGGATCGGATGTTGTTTTATTATTTGAAGCTGCTTTTTTTTTTGTTTTTTTACAACATTTACCGTTTCTCCCTCTGCTGCTCATCCGAAGGCCGTGAGAAACTCTGAGGGATTGATGGTGGGTCACATGACCTCGTCTCTGTGGCGTGAACATCTGGCTAAAGGTACGATAAACTGCTTAACGTGGCGACGCAGCGTGGAACAATGATGTCATCGAGATTTATTTACACATAAAGCCAAATGTGAGAAGAGATGATTGACTCCCAGACACGTTGTTGTCTCCTCCTCCTCCTGCTCCTCCTCCTCCTCCTGGTGCTTTAAACAGAGCGGCACGCAGTTCGGAGATTTGCACACAGTCACTATTGATATATAGAAGATGAAATTAAAAAGAAAAGATAATCATTATTATTTTTATAGAGAATATTATAAGATATGCCAATGTTGAACACACCGTACGTCTTCATGTGACTGTTTTTATACCTGCTGGTTTGTTTGTTTGTTTGTTTGTTTGTTTGTTTGTTTGTTTGTTTGTTTGATTGCACTCTCACATTTATTTTGTTTTATACATTTTGTTTTGTACACATGATATTAACGTTCCTTTTGCTGCTTGATGTGAGTTTGGCTGTGTGATGATCATAAAGGTATTTTTCTATTCGTGTTTGAAAATATTTATTGCCAACGGTTTCCTGAGAATAAATGTTTATAAGATATAAACTGTCCTCCCAATGTCTGTTTATTTCTTAAAATACAGCGTTTTATGTTAGTAATTTTATTTCAGATCTATTTATTTATGGATAATGATTACTAGCATTTATTTTAATTTTATTTATTCTATCTTTTAGTTGCATAAATCTTTAAACCCCAATGATGATCTGAAAACGTAGTTTTACTCCTTTTTTTAGTTTGTTTGTGTCAAATTTAAGTTTTAAATCTGACGATATATATTATTAATTACTTCCCAGAGGAAAAAAGAGATTAGGCTGAGAATAATATTTCAAAATGTCTTAATAGTTTTCTTAATATTTTTATTTATTTATCGTTACGTCAGTTTAAAAAAAAAAAAAAGCCACTAATTATTTGATTATTTAACTTTAGTTTTACTCCATTTTTAAAAATAATTCAACTTCCCATTAATGGCCACTAGAGGGCAGTTCGTTCTGAAGTCTGATCAGAACCCTTGTGTGCGTGCGCGCGTGTGTGTGTGTGTGTGTGTGTTAAAGTTATTATCAATGACTGTTTAAATAGAAAGTATGAAAATGAATGAAAAATAAATACTTCTTCTACCTCAAAATTATGCAACAGTCAATAAAAACCAAAACCATGAACCCTCTGAGGGCTGGATTCCAAATCACACACAGATCCAAAGTTAAACACTGAAATCACAAGTTCTGATCCAATACATGATTCACCTGAAGTTCTCAGGTGGATGATATATGGAGAACCTGAGGACCTTCATCATCCAGGAACTGCCTGGACACTCTGGTTCTGGAGGTCATCTTGTGGGGATCTTGGAGAGCTCCTCCTGGTCCTCCTCTCACTGAGCGACAGATACCGGTCCTACTCCTGGGTGGTTATCCTTCTACGGTCCTGTCCAGCCCTTCTCGTGTAACGGCCCGTCTCCTGGTATCTCCTTTTCACGATGGCACGTATAGATGTTCCATCATGGAGGAGCTGGACTACCTGGTCCACCTGAATGGGCTGCAGGAACCAGACCATGGTACCAGTAGAAACATGGACACCACATCATGCAAAACTGAGCAAAATCAGGCTCCACCTGCAGAACCAGAACCTGGGACGTCAATGATTTCAAATTTCAGGTTCATTGATCTTGTGCAGAAACTCCATTATCTAGTAGCATTGCATGCTGGGTACGAGGTGCTGCATGTTTAATTGGTGGCTTCCTGCACTGCACCGACCTGCTTCTATAAAAACAGCCGTGTCGTCGCTTAATGCAAGTGATTCAGCATAAAGAAGCTCAGCTGGACCCAAAGGACTCCCGGTGCCCCCTTAAGGGAGACGCACCTCCATTATTAACACGTACGATAACACACACCTCTCCACTGCAGTGTGTGAGTGTGTGTGTGTGTGTGACGTCTTGTTTACATGAGTTAATGACCTTGGTGTTAATTAATTTTCCGTGCTGGATGTTAATGATGCTCGGCTCTGGTTCCTCACATGTAGGCCAGCATGGGGCTCCGAGGTGATGGAGGAAACCATTAGCTGGAGAGGAGGTGAGCGTGGCTCGGCTCTGTGTGTGTGTGTGTGTGTGTGTGTGTGTGTGTGTATGTGAGTGTGTATATTCTCGTGTGTGTGTGTATATGTACGTGGCTGTGTTTGTGTGTGTGTTTGTGTGTATGTATATTTGTGTGTGTGTCGGTGTGTTTGTGTGTGTGTGTGTGTTTACGTGTGTGTGGCTATGCACTTGTGTGTGTAAGTACGCGGATGCTTGTTTGTGTGGCTCGGTTGTGTGAGTGTGTGGATGTGTGTGTGTTTGTGTAAGTTTGTGTATGTGTGTGGGTATGTGCACACATGTATGCGTGTATTGCGTGTATTGCGCATTTGTGGCTAACAGTGTATCATAGCAGCAGGTGACGGGTGGTGGTGGTGGTGGAGAGGAGATCTGGTGTGGCTTTAATTCTATTCATAGAGGACTTGACATTTCTAGAATCTTTGTTTAATAATTAAAATATGAAATAAAACATATTATAAATAAGATGTTGGAACAGAAATGAAACCCTCTAGAATTTTTTTTTTCCAGAGAGTATCTGGAAGAATACTGTTTTAGTGTTTTTGATTAATTCTGCACTGTTTGTGCTGTTATTTGGTGCAGCAGTGAACAGGAATCATAAAGAATCTGATATCTAAATTGGGTCGTTATGACAGGATGTAGCTTCAGCCTACAGCTCTTCAGTAAAAAACAAAACCAGCCAGATGAGCGAGAGGAGGGGAGGTCTGGAGGTTTTTATTTCACCCAGAGGGGCTGTTGTCACTCCATCACTGCCGCTGACACCTCGACCATCCCGAGGCTCTGGCTGGGTGGGGCGGCAGCGTGGAGTCGACTTCCAGACCTCCAGGCCTCCAGCCTCCTGCTCCCACCAGGAGTGGAGGTCTAAAAGTGGGTTTGTCCCAGCGCTGTGTCGGGGCAGATGGGTCCTGGTGCTGGAAGGGTTTTGTGCTTTGATGTTTTTGCGTTGTGATGCTATCCATGCTGATTGTGTGTGTCTGTGTGCCATCTGTGTGTGTGTGTGTGTGTGTGTGTGTGTGTGTGTGTGTGAGAGAGAGAGTCATATATTTTAATACTTTATTGTAGTGGTTCTTTTTTCTTTCACTGAGCCCGTTGATACGGTGACCGACCGCAAACTAAGAAGACATCGTCGTCAATGTGACAACACTGGCGCTGCACTTGGAGAAAGTTCTGCAAATAACTCAACACATTAATAAAACGCATGCCGCAAAAGCCACAACACAACAGAAGTGTTTCCAGGGGACACTTAAAAGTGGCGCACACATCTGAGCTTTTTGGTTTAGTTTGACGATATGATCGTTTTCTAACACTGACGGTTTATCAACTCCACTAACGTTAGTCTCAAACTGTTGCCAACGCCTAGTCTTCTGGATGTGTGCGTCACTATAAAGTGTCCTCTGGAAAGACTTCCGTTATGTTGTGGTATTTGCAGCACGTTCTCCAAATGCATGTTTTCTTCTTTTGCTTGTGTTTCGTCTATTTGCATGTGTTTTCTTAGGTTTCAAGCCGTTTTGCACCTGTCGGCAATATATATGTATATGTATATATATATATATATATATATATATTTATATATATACATATATAGGGTACACAGCTTTTAAAGAAATAGTCATGGCGTGAGATTTACTTCCCAGCGTTATGATTCCTGCCTGTGTACAGATTTATTGTGTTCTGTGATTCCTCCTTTATTCTCTCTCTCTCTCTCTCTCTCTCTCTCTCTCTCTCTCTCTCTCCCTCTATCCGTCCATCTCTCCGTCTGTTATATTTAGAGGCAGCGCTCTATCACAGCACACAGCTGCCTGCTGAGATTCAATTCTGACAGACGTGCAGCTTTCAAAGCAATCTCTTCTTTTTTAGCCTTCCTCCTTTTTTCTCTCCCCCCTCCTTCATAAACCTTTTCTTTTTCTCTCCCCCGTCTTGATTGTGTGTATTCTTTCCCCCGCACACTAATCTCTCTTTTCCACACATACAGAATTAATTCCCTCCTTTTATTCCACTATTTTGTCAACCAAGTCGTTCATATTTCTCTCTTGTTCTTCCTCTTGTTTCTTTCCCTCCTCTTCAGTTCAATTTGAGATGCTTTATTGCTGTTGTGCATCATTCAACCCTCCCCCCCTCCCCTCCTCCTCTCTGCTCTCCTCCTCTATTTTCAGTTTTAGGCACAGCTTTTTCCGTCGAGGCTATCAGGTATCCGACCAGGCAAAGAAACGAGAGCGTCTTCATCACTTTGAGCAAATCCGTGTTGAACCAAACATCCAATAACGCAGTTTCTAATTTGGGAAGAGACAAGCAATTATCTCCTATTACATCCTCGAATCACTGCGCAAAGGCGGCCCTAATCTCATTAATCATGAACAATGGAGGCGGTAATAGAGAAGCTTGTTTATGCAAATCCCCCCGCTCACTAATCTCCTTCATGCTTTAATAGCCAAAACAGCGCCAGAGACAATCCTCCTCCTGTATCTGCAGCAGCGGTTCCACTTCCTGCCCCGACATCACCTCTCAGCTGGTCTCAGGATGAAGAACTCAGATCCTTCACTTGAGTAGAAGTACAAATTTAACACTGTAAAAATACTCCACTACAAGTAAAAAGTCTTCCTTCTCATCTTTGGGTTGTTCCATTTGTATCCATTTAACTCTTTCCTCTGCATCTTCCTCTGCCACACCAACCAACTGCATGTCCTCTCTCACCACATCCACAAACCCTCCTCTTTGGTCCTCCCCTTCTTCTCCTGCCTGCAGCTCCATCTCCAGCATCGTCCTACCAGTAGTTCCACTATCCTCCTCTTCACGGGTCAGAACCATCTCAATCTGTCCTCTCTGACTTTGTCTCCAGGACGTCTCACCTGGACTGTCCCTCTGACGTCTCCTTTCTAATCCTGTCCTTCCTCCTCACTCCCAGAGAACATCTGAACATGTTCTGAACATGTTCTGATAAAACCTAAATACTTAATTTCAGTTTTTGAAGTAGGTCTTTTACTTAGTAGTAGAATATTCTAACAGTGTTGTATTAATACTCAAGTACAAATCTGAATACTACAACTTGGTTACTATCCGCCACTTCCTGTTAGTCTGATTTGTTTTCTTCCTCTCCGGTTACTTTTTCATTCCCACCTTCCTCCTTTTCTCATCAAGTGTGAAAAGTCTGTGGAAAAGTATTGATCCCGGTCCAGCAGATCAATCTCACGTTGTTTGGGTCGGCAGGTTTTTACGCCCCGCCTCCTGTTTGCAGCTCCTTCTCCTCGTCCGTCTATTCCTCCTCTGTTTTATGGCTTTCATTTACATTTTTATTGTTTCATTGCTTCCCGCTCTCTCTCACCCCCAATGAGTCGGTTTACATCTATTTCTTCATCACTCCTCCTCACTTTGCCTTTATTGTCGTTTTTCCCCTCGGTTTTACATTCCAGCCCACAGTTCTCAGTCCAGGAGCCGTTAGTGATCCAGGACTAAATTTAGCCCAGTAGGACATGATGAGATTATGTTCCTGCATCCTCTGTCTCTCATGTCTCTCATGTCTCTCATGTCTCTGTCCTTACCTTTGACGTTTCTCTTGACTACTGCGCGAGTGTCAGATGGTGGTCGTGGCGTGGAGGACGGTCTGGTGGTCAGACTGGATCAGGGGGTGGAGGGGAAGTAAAGGTCAACAGTAGATGATCCGTCATTAAACTGGTCTAATAATCAAATACAACCTGATCAAATAGTCTTGATCTCCTTCTCTGATTGGAGGCAAAGGAGTCATGGAAGTAGAGGATCGTGGGTAATCAGTACATTATCTGACACTGGGTGTTTCTGGTGTCTGTGGAGAACCCACCTCCTGTGGCAGAGGGTCAACTTAAAACAAGTACCGTAGAATCTGTGTGGTACTGTACAGAACCAAGATCTTCATACTGCATGCAGAGGTTGGTGGACAGAAAAGGTACAAAAATAGAATTTGTGAAAACTGTCAGGTGGCAACAGTAAATGGGCATAAACTACAAAACGGTCTATAACCGTAGTGAAATCACTACGGTTAGTGAAATCAGTGATTTCACTAGTTATGTAGTGAAAACGGTAAATCATTTCCTTCTCTTTTTTTCTTTTACCATCATTGTGTGGAAAACACAGAATTTTGCTGGGAAATTACAAATGTTGGAGAAATGAATGTCAAAATTCAATAACATCACAAAAAAGTCTTTACCGTAAAAGTATTATTCTGTCTAAATGAACGATTTTACTTGTATGAAAACTTAGATAAACGACTTACTTACTAAAGGTGTAAGTTCCTTAAAATATGGAATATACTTTATCTTTGGAACAATGTTGATTTCAAGGCTGAATTTATGATTATTTAATGTCATTTTATGTTATTATCAATGTTCAAACAGGTGGAAATTATATATGTTTTTATGGTATATATATATATATGTATATATACACATATATATATATAGTGTCAAAATCCAATTTTTGGCACACTGTAAAAATTGTCTCTAGAAATTACTACAAAACAAACTGTCAAATTGCATCATTAAAAAACAATAAAAATCTAAACAGTGTATGTCTGTCGTAGATACAGTGACTTTTCATCAATAATCTATATTTTTCATCAATTTATACTTATTCTGATATTGACTGTTATTTATATGAGTTGTAGTGCATAAACATTTTCTTTTAAAATCTATGGCGGCAGTTATTCATTTATTGCCGTGATCTCGAGATACTGAGATCATTTTACACTTCACGATATTGTTGCTCATGATTATGATTTATTCTATTCTCTGCTTTTCTTTTTGTCATTCTATCCCCTCTTGTGTTTTCTTTTTGAGCAAATGACTTTCCTGAGGAGCATATTTTATCATTTTGATTTTAAAGGATATCCAGCGAGAGTTCACATCCTTTATTTGAAGCGAGATAATGATCTCGTTATCAGGAGGAAAGGCTCGTAATGTGGGCTTAATTAACTGGTTATCAGGAAGAAACAGCAATAAATAAATAATTGCCACCGTGGCAGCTCTCTGCCTCCATAAAAATATGAATATTAAACCTTTAATCATATCAGTCAAACAAAGTTTTCTCTTTGAAGTTGTTCTCGTCGTTACCTGACATACATTTCTATAAATACTGTCAGCATGGAAACACTTCTAGATAGACAGACGGAGAGATGGGGGGATGGAACGATGGAGAGATAGATGGACAGACTCCGACTTTCAACACAACTTTATTTGGCGAGCAGAAAATTCAAACAATACCATGTTTGACGGTACGTTAATATTCTTAAATACCGTAGAACATGAACATCAACAAGATGATGATGAGGTAGATGGAGAGATACATAGAGAGATGAAAGGGTGGCTAGACAGAGAGAGAGAGAGAGAGAGAGAGAGAGAGAGATAGATTCGGTATAAATTTTCCTAAATAGATAACAGAAATACAGAAAAAACATGCAATATTTCTTTTTAAAAAAGCACTGTTAATTATACAAATTTATAAACGTATACTAAAAATATATTACAAACATTACAAATACTAGGATTTACTGGTGAGTGACACAAATTCACACGCGAGTGAGACGTTTAACATGGGTGAGACATGTTGGTGTGTTGACAAACAGGAGGTCAGAGAGTAAACTATAAACATCAACATCCTTGTGTGAGTCTTAACGACTATTATAATTATTAAATCCATCAGACGTGCGGAGATGTTCTCTCTTCATCTACAGACGCCAGTCCGTTTCTAGTCCATTTCTGGTCCATTTGAAAAAGAACAAATTGTTGATTCTTATTCCAGAGAATAAACACAGACTCCCTTCCATCAGCTGATGGATGGGGGGTCTCTGTGTGTGATGGGGGGATGTGGGAGGAGTTGACGGAGGAGAGAGGATGAGAAGAGGAGGAGAAGGAGCGCAGAGTGGTTGTGCTGCTGCATGGTGGGAAGCTGCTGTCCATTGTCACTGGTGCTGAAACTGGATTACTGATCCCCACTTAAAGGAGAGAGGGGGAGGGGGGGTTAAAAAGAAGGATGGGAGGGAGAGGGAGGAAAGAAGAGAGGAGCTCCTAAGATTTCTTCATTACTTGGAGACTGAACAGGAAGTTTTTAGTAAACTTGGGTTCTTGGAGAACCTCTAACCGGCACTTTATGGGCCGGAAAGGTTTGCTTCACCTACTCTCTCTCTCGCTCTCTCTCTCTCTCTCTCTCTCTCTCTCTCTCTCTCTCTCTCTCCTTCTCTCACACTCACTCTCTCTCCCCACATGCACAACTCACTCCCCACCACTCACTAATTTGGTCAAATTTAGAGGTTGGATGGAAGAGTGGGGGGAGGGCAAGCAGGGGGATGAGGAAGAGGAAGATCACCGTTTCTGTATTTCTCCCTCCTCCTTTAAGCTCAGCGGGACGAGAGGAGACGCAGTAAGAGGAGTGCCCTCCTCCTCCTCCTCTTCTTCTCCTCTGTGGATTCTTACCTTCTTCCAGAAAAAGAAGTTGTATTGATTGCTGCTGCTTGGATCTGATCTGAGAGTGCTCCAGCGGCGGATTCGGAGAGAACCCCTCCATCCTGCTCCGGGGGGCCGGCTGAACCCGCTCAGTCCTGGGTCACAGTCAGGATGACGGGATGTGCCAAACGCTGCAAACAGGGGCTGGTCAAGTTTGCTGTGTCACTGCACAGACTGGTCACTGGGACCCTCATCAAAGGTGAGCGCCCCTCCCTGGAGGAGTTTTTGTTTATGTGTTTGTTTTTGTGCGATGCATGGAGTTAGTGTGGAGCGAGGCTAGATGGAGGAGTGGTGGCTTTTATGTCCAAACCATCTTTTTCCTCCATCCTGTCTGAGCTGGTGCCACTTCTTCCTCTGCTCTTCATCTGCTGGTGACCTTCTTCTGCTCAGTGTGTTCTTTAGAGGGACGAGTGAAAGAGACAGAGATGAAGGGGGGCAGCTAATATAGAGAGGAGATAAAGTTGATCTACAGCAGTGTGTGTGTGTGTGTGTGTGTGTGTGTGTGTGTGTGTGTGTGTGTGTGTGTGTGTGTGTGTGTGCGTGTGTGTGTGTGCTTGTGATGAATGTGAGTAATAAAGTGAGTCTGTGTGGTAACGAGGTAGAGGAGCCATGCACACGTGAAGGTTCATCAGTGGTCCTTCTGGTGTGTGTGTGTGTGTGTGTGTGTGCGTGTGTACATGTGTGTGTGCGTACGTAGTCCACGCCTAAAAAGTAGCGTACTTTAAAGTCTGCCTAAGAAATAGTCGGTAGAAATGACGATTAATCAATGTCAAATGTCGAAATTCAAAAGAGTATAACACTAAAAACTGTAACAGAAAAATGTACCGTAAAATACCAGCTGCTGTCTAAATATATACAAGACATAAAGTTTACATATCATGATAAAACAGATATAATGTCAGCCTGTTTACGGTTTACAAGGCCGTTAGAGTAAAATGACATAGAATTAAAATATATTCTGACTTTTCTGTTTTCCCTCTAAAATCAACATATTTCATAAATATATGCCGTATTCTTAGAATCTTGTTACCGTAGCAACAACCGTATTCTCCTGCTAAATGGTTAAAAGTTTTCTTTCTTTAAGTTTGAATGAAGATTCCAGCAAAACCTCTCCTTTACACTGATTACTACGTTTACGGTAATGACTTTCTCGTGACGGTGTGATTGTTTACTGTCATTGTTGATGTGTTCTAATTCCTTGTTTCATCATGTAAAGCTCTATGGAACTTTGTTTTGAAAAGTGCTATACAAATTAGTTTTATTATTATTATTATTGTTATTATTATTATTATTATTATTATTATTATTATGGTATTTTACGGTTTTCACAGTAAAATTATTTATTTTCTAAATATCCTGATTGTGAAAAATGAGGTCATTATCCGTTTTTTTTTAAATCTAATATAATTATCTAAAAATACGGTATGTATCTGGGATATAATGTGAATTTCTAAATTTCTAAGTCTGAATTTATTGTAACTTGCGGTAATTTGATGTAATTAACTGTAACTGTAAACAAGTTGATATCATAACTGTTTTTTCATGGTTATTTACTGTCATTTTAATTTATGGTCACTACATTTTAACGGCAAGATTCTGGCAACCACAGCTTCCTGTAGTTTACCGTGATTTATACAGCATTTTTAAATATGTATTTTTTACAGTCTGCGTGAGTCCGTGGAACATTAAAACTGTTTTGTTTTTCCATTTTGGGGCTTTTATTTTTGTAGCAGAGAAGAAGTGCGGTAAATACAGAAAAAGCCATCTTTCAGTAGCTGCATGCAGCATGGCAGCAGCCTGGAGGGACGCACGCTCACACACACACACACACACACACACTAACACATGTACATACACACACACTAACACGTGTACACACACACACACTTATAGTACAATGCGGGCCAAGCATCAAAGCGGTCAGGCACACATACAGTAAATGCACAAAGACATATTCAAATCCAATCCAATGCAAACACACACACACACACACACACACACACACGCACACACACAAAAACACATTTTTGTGGATGGCTCAAGCATTCAGCAACAGCAGTATGGGGATATGGCCTGAAGGTCTCTCTCTTTTACATACACATACACACACACACACACACTCAAACACACGCACTCTCCCTCATACTACACACACACACGCACACACACACACACACACACTCACACACACGCACACACACACTCAGATACAAACACATCATACTGTGGTCTGGTTGCGTAACAAATTACTCCTTCTTTCTTTCTATCATGCACAAAGCGCACACACACACACACACACACACACACCCATACACCCACACACACACACACACACACACACAGAAACACACTGGTCATTATAATTTTACAGTGGTTTGGGTTGTGTTTACTACCCATTGCTTTTCAATTTAGAATGCTGTTTTTCTAATTGGGCATGAGGAGAAACTCCTCGGTGCTCAGATCAAATCAATGAACATCAAGGCTGGAGAAAAAAAACAATTAAAGAAACTTCTGCTGCTGTACTTCGTCGTTACAGAACCTTTTTTTCAGCTTGAAAATGCAGAGTTGTTTTCCAAGCAACAACAACGAAGTCTTTGAAGTCGTTCTTCTCAACAGGCCCATAATCGGGCTTCTACTCGGTTTTTGAGACTTTTATAATGAATATTTACCATTATTCTAATGCGCACAATGCTAGATTTTGAATATGAACATCGATTACTGACACAGCCAAAGATTGACGTTTGTACTTACAGCTTCCTGGGGTCAGAACCCCATTTTTGGAACACTTTGGGTCCTTTGGCTTTGAATGGAGAGTCATGGTACCGCGCCAAAAACGGGGTTTTGATCCCAAAGAGGGATTTTGGCCAAAAAATACCACAAATGTCCACGAGTGGGAGCTTTATGGATATAACAGATCCTTTGGAGGTGACATAAATCAGAGTTTTATTCAAACATAGCGTTGAACACAGTAATAAAACTAGGAAGACGCCGGATTACACCACTGTTGTAGGTTCTAACCATTGAAGACCAGGATAACCCAACAAGACATGTAGTTCTTGAGCTGCCCTGATGAACTTGTCTGCCATCACAGTTTCATCTGTGTGACCCTGTCAAAGTCACACAGATCCTCATGCACGCCCTTTTTTCCTGTGCTGGAAGACATCACCGAAGCAGCTGCTTCATGTGAGGAGCAATGAGAGGAGTGAGAATCACCCTTTAAACACTCCGTCGATCTCAGACGCCTGAAGACAGGTGACGGCGGGAAAGTCCAGAAACTTAGATTTTGAGTTTGAAAACGGGATGAGTTACGATTTATCGGCATTTAAATCTAGTTTTCTATCATACGTATTTTCGTCTGTAAGGTAAATTACGCTGATTTAGAAGGATATGGCTATTTTCTGAAAAGATGGCCTCCAAAAGCAGTTTAGGACATTTTTCTTCCTCTTCTTCCTCTTCCCTTAAGGGGTCACACCATTGGATCATCTGTTGCATCTTCATTTGTCACACCATCCAACTGCATGTCCGCTCTCAGTACATCCAGAAACCTCCTCTTTGGTCCTCCCCTCTCTCTCTCTCTCTCTCTCTCTCTCTCTCTCCTGACTGGCAGCTCCATCCTCCAACATCCTTCTTCATGCTTCCATTACATGTAAAAATATAGTATTCATCACCTTCTCTTGGGATCAACCGCAGCTTTACATCAGGTTCTTCACAGGACGGAGCACAAAACTACTTTATTGTGCTCATTATTCTGAAAGGCGGTGCCAACACGGTAATAATAATAATACATTTAATTTATAATGCACTTTACATACATGGACCGGAGCAGGAGGGACCTCTAGTGGCAGCAGTGAGAAATACACCCTAACAGAAATAAGATCACGTGAAAACCTGATGAGATGCCATGAAAAGTTCCCCAGTAAGGATGTATTTGGAGTCAGGGCGAGAACGATGGATAATGATTTCCTGTCTTCCACTCCTTAGAGAAGAGTATCCTCCACTCCCTCAACTATTGTTCCCTGTCTTTTATTTTAGTTTTTTGTGATGTCCGGTTAAAAGGTGAAAAGGATTTTTGACATTTGTTGTAGAAACATGTGTTTGATGATGGATATCATGAATAAATGCCTCCTGTAGTTAAAGAAAGTTTAAGATTTCGGACATAATAAACAAGAATCTTTAAAAAATCTGTCCATCCTCAGCGATTTTTAGACTCACCAGCCACAGCTGGTTTATGAAGGGTTAGTTTCGGTTTATAAATTTACTTTGAGGAGTTGTCAGCAGGAGTTTGACACCAAGAATAGACGGAGACATCCGTAACGCCAGGTTTCCGGTTAATCTGGAGCTCCAAATATGTTTTTAAAGGCAAATATGAAACACAATCTTAAAACACGGATGTGTTTGTCTGCTTCAGATAAATCTCACGCTGGGTTTTCCAAACCTCTTTCAAGTTTTCATCTTCTTCGTCTCGTGGCTGAAGGCTGGTTGCAGCAAACCACTTTCCTCTCCTTCGTTTTCCTCTAAGTTCATCTCCGACATTTTTCACTCACCCTCATTTACTTTAAGCTTTCTGTCATCTCTGAAAACCCCGGTTTTCACTTATCCTGTCCATGCAGCCGGCCCTCAGGCGCTTCCCTCTGCCGGCTTCCTGCAGATCCAGCCAGCAGGCCGGTGGGTTGGATCCACATGTGCTGTGATCTCTGGTAGGGGGGGGGGGGACATGTCATGGAACGTGATGGCAGCTAAAAACAAACAATTTCATTTAGCAGCAGAGTGTAACGAGAAAATACAGTAAAGCAAAATAAAGCTGCATCCTAACTTTAAATAGAAAACTTTCCTGAAGAAATTTGAGTGCTTGATGCTTGGTGTATTTTTTAGGTTCAGTTTAGTTTGTCAATACTAATAATTTATTACACTCATTATAAATCCCAGTTCTAGAAATAAACTAAAATTATTGTAAATAAATTAAAATAATTGGATTTGGGCTGCAAAAATACCATCAGTGTCCACTAGAGGGAGCAACATGCACACACTGCAAACTTTGGCTGTGGCATAAATCAAAGTTTAGATTAAAATCCAGCCTTTTTGCAGAGTAAAAGAAAATTATAAAAGCTGGAGAGAAGCCCAACCACTAGAAGAACTGGGCCAGTTGAGAGGAACAAGTCAAGACACAATAAATACAGAGAAGAAAAGTCAGTCTTAATCAAACATTTTCACCTACTTTACAACCTCAAAAAATGTCTTTAACATGAGTTCAGATCTTCACATATTTTGTCCGCGGAGGTTCTTTGGTAATTGCAAACTCTGTTCGGAGGAAACTTTCCTCGCAGAACAAAAGAACGAAACTTAAAACTCCTCCAGTCTTCAGAGCGCCCTTCCGCTGGGAATATGAGGAACATGCAATCTTAATCATCCTCTTCCTCCTTCCTGTACGTTCTCTGCTGTAACAGGAAGAACTCCTTCCTAAAAAAATAAGAAACAAAGAGGGGGATAAAAATAACAAGACTGTTAAACACTGACATTAATCTTTCTTTCTTTTTTAAGAGTTTTGACCAAAACTATTATATTAATATAATCTTTGATTATTCTTTTCCTCACATTTTAATTTTTTTTCTCCAGTTTCTCCAGCAGAGAGCGTCAGATTCCTCTCCCATCTTCTCACCGTTAATCTCACATTGTCAGGACGGATCAGAACACAAATGAAGTTTGGTCTCAAGCACATTAGCAGGAAATATTCCGTTTGTAAAAAAAAAAGTGCTCTGATGGAGCAGCTCTTCCTCTGATGGTTGACGGATGATGAGTGGCACTAAAGTGGATGTTAAACTTCAGATGGAGGTGGACTCATATTTGTGTGTGTGTGTGTGTGTGTGTGTGTGCGTGTGTGTGTGTGTGCGTGTGTGTGTGAGTGTGTGTGTGAGTGAGTGCTGCTTAGCTCTGAAATGCTGTCATATGACTTTTAATGCGCCGTAGGGGAAGTGGTGCATGTTTAATACAAAACATAATGCATCATAATTCAAATGGAAAAAGGCTCTCTGGGGCAGGAGACACCGATCTTCCCCCACCAACGCTATAATCAATCCCCAAGCTGCATACAATTAACACTTCCATCACTCTCATTTGCTGCCGGGGGGGGTTGGGGATACTAGAAGAGGGGGGGTGGGGTGCCAGTAGAGGTGTTTGTATTCACTTCACAGAAACCACAGAGGTCGGAAAAATGAGACTATGCCGCAGTGAACATTTTCATCTGTGCTGATGAAGAAGCTGAAGCCTGGTATCTCAATCAGAGAGGGGGGGGTTCCCTTGGAAACCCATCCAAGGGAACACGAAGACCCGACTCGTGAAACAGTGATTTTCAAGTGTCAGAATGATGTCACTGTTTGGACCTGCATGCGATGGGGTTACGGTAAAAGAATGTAAACGTGAAAACCCGACTCGTGAAACCCTTTGACAGGTAAACTGGTGAGGTCTGCGTAGTCCACTCAGGGATTCCACTCACAAGGTCACAGAAGGACTCACAGTGTAGAAGGCTCGCTCCCCGGTCCGTAGAGTTCTCTCTGAGGTGCTGGGACACGACCAGCGACAAGTTGGCTTGGATGAGTTCGGGGGAGGAAGGCTCATGGCCCCAGCCTCAAACTAAACAGCTCCCGCACCGAAGAGTTGGGTCTTCATGTTTACATTCTGTAATGTAAACAAAGTCTGCTGTGTCTCCCTGTCCATCACCCACTAACAGGCGCCATTGTTATGAGATAATCGGTGGTTATAATGTTATGGCAGATTAATGTAAAGGCATGACCTCACACCCCAGAGGTTTCCGTGGGTCTGGGTCGCCTATGTATCCAGCAGAGGGAGTAGGTGACGATGGAGCTGAAGAGCGTTGGTGACATGAAGTATGAGAGCAGCAGACGTCAGGGAGTCTGTATGAGAGAGAGAGAGAGAGAGAGAGAGACAGAGAGAGAGAGAGAGAGAGAGAGAGGAGAGTCGTCCTTGAAGAGAGAAGCAGACTGTTGCTATGGAGAGAAAACCCTCCTCAGAACCTGCTCGCCCACAGGCCCGTCTCAGATTCAACACTGTCGCCAGAGATCAGTGTGTTGGGACCGGACACCCGGACAGGAAGTTACCCACAACGCCTGGAGAAAAGGTTTTTCTCACTCTTTTGTTTGTAGTGAGGCTGGAGAGAGGTCGCCGGGGGATTCGAACACAGAACCTTCTCCCTGTGAAGAAACACTCCCCTTGATCTGGTCAGGTGACGCCAAGTCCTTAAATTCCTGCAACTTCTCCACCTCTGCTCCTTCATTGTCTCCGTTCCTCCTGTCTCCCTTTCATCCACCTGTGTTCTGTCTACATTCCTCTTCTCTCAAGCGCATACCTCCACCTCTCCAGGTTTTCCTCCACCTGCTCCACCTGCTCTCACTACAGATTACAACGTCCTCCACCAGCATCATAGTGCATTGAGACTCCTGACTGACCTCATCTGTCAGCCTGTCCATCACCATAGCAACAAGAAGGGGCTCAGAGCCCAACCTTGATGCAGTCCCGTCTCCACCTTGAAACCTTCCATCCCTCCTCCTGCACACCTCACTGCCGTCAAGCTGCTCTCACACATATCCTGGACCTCTCTAACAAACGTAAAGACCCTAAATACGGATTTTTCCTTTAGTTGAATTGTAGCTAACATAATTATTTATGTATAAATAGATAAAAAAATGATGATGATGGTCTGTATCGGTACATCGTGTGTAATCGATGTACGAGCAGCATGTTTGACTTTTGGAACATGTTCATGTGAACGCCGTTCAGCGTCGGGGATCGCTGACTTCAGCAACTTCACATTCTCCGTCTCCGTCTTTCCTCACGCTGTTAATTAAGTTCCTCATCCTGCGAGTCTGTTTGAACCGGTTAATAGCCGACCGCAGCTTTCTCTCCTCCTTGTCCGCCGTCTGTCTGTTATGCCTCCCTCTCGTCTGTCCCGCCATCTTGTGGCTGTCAGTCTCCACTCCTCCCTTGCTCCCTTGCTCCCTTGCTCCCTCGCTCCATCTACTCACCGCCTTCTTCCCTTCATTTACTTTTCCTTCCCGATTCCTTTACTCTTATTGGATTCTCCCAGCCTTCTCCCTAACCTCTGCCCATATTTCTCGCCATCCAAATTCTCCTCTCTCATCGGTCTCGCTCCGTTCCCTTCCCTTCCTACATTTATTGCCCCCCATTCTCATTTCCTTCCCTCGCCATCCCCTTCTCTCATCTCCTCTCCTCTGTATGGTCATCACCAGCAGAAACAAACTCTCTAATTTATCATTCACTCTTTTTTGCCCCATTTCCTGTTCCTGTCACCACCGTCTCCCTCCGTTTACCCCCTTTTCTTTTTTGTGCTCCTGCGTATTGGTCTCACCCCATTCATCCATTCACGCCAAGCAGTCGCCTCAATCAAGTAAAAGCTCCATTGTGTAACGGTTAATAAATGATGAGATCGAGGTAGGCACTCAGGATGATCCACGGCACCCAGGACAGGAGCGAGTCGCCGCTCTGACAATGTCAGGCTTAATGCCTCCGAAGTTTGGAGCCGAGCTTAATGTGATGAGCCTTCAGCAGTTTAGTGTTATTGCACTGCAGATGCACATCTGCAACGCCGCTCCCGTGTCCGTGTCCAAACCGCAAAGACATTAGCGCCTTAATTAGTTCTTCTGTTGGAGTGTGTCAGCAGGATAGTGGAGAGTAATTTGGGTTTAATTAAAGGTAAAATAGAGAGTGATCAGTTAGCAGACGGAGCAGAGAGGGAGTTTACCAGCAGGTAGTGTGTTTGCAATAAAACAGCAAAAGACAAAAATAAAGAAAATAAAATATACGCAAAAGGTGTTTCCCCATGAAGCCGCCAATCCCCTCGCGTTGTACGAGCGATCCCCCTGCGCTGAAGTGAAATGTTCCTCATTTAAAAGCCCACTCTTGTGATTAAAAATGAGACATTAATGAAAAAACATGACCTACCGGGTAGATCTCCTCCGGACGATTCTTATGCACCAAATTCTGACTAAATCGGACCGACGGTTGAGAAATTATGGCCGAAAACATCTGGCAATAAAACCCACCCTACTGTCGGAAATATTCCACTAACCTTCCCCAAAGTCATTCCAGTTCTTCCCCACACTACGGTCTATGTGGTCATGAAATTTGAAAAGGATCCATTTTTCAGTAACCAAACCATAACTGAACCCAGCTAAATAATGACATTCCCTATGGATTTAAATGTTTATCCTTATGCACTATAGTCAGTTTGTTCTTCAAGATGCGTTTTATTATTGTGGGATAAATCCGTGGAAATTAGCCTTTTGTCTATCAACCATATCGGGTCTATATTTCCGGTGACAGTCAGTTTTTGGTGGGTCCCACATCAGACATGAGCGGCGTAACGAGGACTTTTTGATGCCCTAGCCATCATGTTGATTCTGCAGACAGTAAAATTGCTGATGTCAGCACTACTGTTTTAAAGTGTCTAATGCAAATCAGCTTATTTCTGAAATAAGGAAGATTTGTCCATCCGTTTATGAGTCTTTAACAAAAACTGTCCTTTCTCGGAACGGTTAAGAAAACGTGACTGTCACGTCGTTACGTCATGACCTAACGGCATCAAAATTTGATGAATAAAATGTAGAATTTCAGGAAAATCCACCCAGGTGTTTTTTTTTGTAATCTTGCTAACAAACAGACTCGTTGGTTTTAAGAAGGAAAACATATACATGTGTTCTTAGTGCAGCATTCCTTGTTTTTAAGATGAACTGCCGAGTATTTCAAGACACAAATTGGGAAAATTATTCTTAAATATTTCTTCTTGTTTCAAAAAATGGCCACAAGTATTTTAAGATATATGTGGATTCTTTGACAGTTTGAAATGTCAAAGTCAAATTTTCCATGTAAATTGGCAAATAATTCATCTTATTTAAAGTAATATAACCCCAATTTTCTTACTATTTTAACTTATTTTTAAAAGTACATTTTTTGTTGTTTCCAAATTAACGTAAAAAAAACGTATTATTTTATTTTCAACCGAGTATACACTAAAACAACATAGTAATGAATATAATGTGATATATTAATTTATTCAAAGAGAGAGCCCCTTCATTTGACACACTGCTCCTTTAACCATATTTAAATAAGAAGGTTGTCCTTGGAGATCTTTTAAAAAAAACAAAAGTAAGCCTTGACTTACAAATGTTTCGTAGAAAATCTCACAAAACAAAATGATGACAGACACGAACATGGACATAAACTTGTAAATGTGTGATTGATTTGGAGTTACACTGTGATGGTTATGTGTTCCCCTTATTTATTTTGAGCAGTGCATATGGAAGCATCTGGTCTCCCGCTGCAGCAACTTACCGTTTAAATAAGATAAGGAGTTTACAAACACCGTGTCTTTGAAAATTCTTTATGTTCCGTTCTGCCTGTATTCTTTCACTCGTTCCATTCATTTTGAATCCACTCTCTGATTTTCCCTCTCTGCTCTGTTGCCTTTCGCTCTATTCAGTCGATTCTCAGGGTGTTTGATCAACTAAAAGCTTTATCTCCACAGATCCGTGCCCATGTAACCCCTCCAGTCAAGTCAAGCATCACCGCTACAGCGAATCCCGCTCCCTTATCGCCTCTACCAGCCCGGCTCTCACAGTCTAATCAGCAGGTTCTGTGTATTTGAAAGCCCGCCTCCCTCTGCCACTATATCGCCAGTCTGGCGTTAGAAAGTTTGTGAACGCCGTGTGTGTGCGTGTGCAGGAGCATCAGTGGGTGTTAGAGAATTTGATTTGACACCGTCAGATTTTTTTTTTCTCCCTATAGGGTCAGAAAAATGAAAAACAGTAGGTTACTTTGTTGGGAGAAGCTTAAGTACACGAATCAGCCATAACATTAAAACCACCTGCTTTGTATTATGCAAGTCCACCTTCTGCTGCCGACACAGCGCAGCGACACTCAGTGGGTTCTGACACAGAACCAGCATTTCTAAGCAGATTGTGCTACAGTTGTCTAGCCTTCCTACTTATGCTTTTATTTCCTGCTTCCATCTCATCAGAAATATTCAACAATATTAACCATATCTCCCACCCACCTAGAGGAAACCATTATAGTGAGAAATGAACCTCATTCTGGCTTTAGCTCTTAGTGGTCATAATGTTATGGCTGTCTGATGTAAAAGAAGAAACATTTTAATGTTACACTATTACCAGAATCAAGATGTAATTAATGAAACAAAAAAATCACATTATTACCAGATTAAAGTCGTAATTTTACATGAGATAAGAAAACTATAAAGGTAATTTGTAATTTTCTGAGAAAAAAGACACTTTTTCTCCAGATCAAAGATGCAAATTTTACCACAAAATTTCATGAGAAATAATTCACTCTTTCACGGAAATAAAGTTTTAATTTCGTGAAAAAAACGTTTTGATTTTAGGCGACGCATTAGAGGCAAATAATCAAGTATTTTGTCTCAACATCGCATAATTATAATCACCAGAACTTCAACAAGGTTCTCAGGAAACTTTGTTTTGCTGCTTTCGTGAAACACGGGACGATTTAAAATGAACACTTTTCTCATTTATTCTCCTATCTGATAGCATTTGACATTTTTTACAGTTATTTCTACACACATTTCTTATTTTCTTTTAAGTGCACCTCTTCCTCAGCCTTGTTTTTTCTCTGAATTGTTCCTCCGAGGAGAGACCCCTGCTGGCGATGGCGTTTAATGAATGCCGCGGCCTAATGGCTCCATCGGCGGTCCTGATGGCCTCGGCTCCGCCACCGCCATTGCTCGCCTTTAAATTGTTTTCTTAAACGAGGCCACGTGAGGAATTTCAATAAGGGCTGCAGTCGATGGCGACTGCAGCTTGCTCTTCCTCCTCGGTAGGGCTGTGAGGGGCAGCGAGGGGTTAAGCGTGATTGACAGATGGATGCGTGTGTGTGAGGTGGACCGGCGTTGTGCTGTCATGTATCTGTGTCCAACTGACATATAGGATTCCTGCAAATACAGTGGTGTCAGGTGTGCAGAGCTTTGTCCACGAGCCGACAACCAGCAGAATAATTACACACACACACGTACACACGCACACACACACACACACACACACACACACACGCACACACACACACACACAACGCCTGTCAGACTCGTGCACGTTGAGATAAAGCAGCAAACACACTCCGTACTCGGAGCTTTTGCCTGCTGAATAACAAAAGGGGGTAGATCATTCCAGCCCTCTCTTATCTCTCGTCACCTCTTGTTCTCTTCATCTCTCTCAATCTGTCTCTTCCTGCCTTTATTTCTCTCCCCTCTGCCACAATTTACCTCCCCTGCTCCTTATTTCTCCCTCCTCCTCCTCCTCCTCCTCGTTCCCCCATTTTTCCCATCACGCCTCATGTCATTTTCTCCTTCCCTCTATCTCATCGCTCCCCATCTCCCTTGAGTTTTGTTCTCCTCTCTCTCTCTCTCTCTCTCTCTCTCTCTCTCTCTCTCTCTTTGCTGTGCAACAGTGTGCAATCGCTGTAGACAGACAAAGAGCGGCTAAGATGGATGGGAGGGGAAGAGAGAGAGAGAAAGAGAGAGAGAGAGAGAGAGCAGAAAAGATGTAAAGAGGCACAGAGGAATTGATGGAGTGACAGTCTGGTGGCAGGAGAGAGGGAAAGGAGAGAGAGAGAAAGAGAGAGAGATTGAGAGGGGCGATGTTAAATAAGCAGGTTCACTCATGGAATAAACAAAGGTAGCTTCTTCATCACCCCCCTCTTCATTCTTCCTATCTCACGCAAGCACTCTCTCCCCCGTCTCTCTCTTTCTCTCTCCGTCTCTCTCTCTCTCTCTTTCTCTCTCTCTCTCTTGCTCTCTCGCTCTCTCTCCCTCACTCAGACACATGCACTCACACTGGAGCAGAGGCACTAGAGCTGTGTGGGTGTGAGGCAGCATGAGATGTGATATCTCTACTTCCACACATGCAACTGGCTGAAGGAGTAGCTTAATTACATCACACACACCTCCTGCAGAAACACTCGCCAGCACACCTCGACTCTAGGCGCCCACAGACACACAGACACACGCACACACACAGACAGCGAGCCTGCAGACACAAGTCAACATGGGTCTAGTGATGGGAACCTTCTCCATGCAATCCAAACAGGTGAACTACCTCAAAGGTAAGATTGTACTTTATTTTCTTGAATCTGTGTCCACATGCGTGACGGTTTTCTTAGGGAGGAGCTTGACATGTTGCTTTTTGTGGCTTAATGAGGGACTCGTGTATGTTTGCTCTCAGAGTCATGCATTTTGCAAAGGAATTGCATTATGGGAATATATTGAGACATGCTGAGCAGCGACGTAAAGTTGGTCAACAGAACTCATTTGTTGCCGGTTGCTGGTTCTATACCTATCCAGCCGTGATTTTAGGAATGGAAGAAAGTGTGTTTAAATGTGTGTGTGCATGTGGTTGTGCCGTTGTGGATGTCTATAAAAGGTGATGGTATTTACCCCTGTCTGGTCTTTAAACCAACCTGCTTCCTGTCTGCCCTGCTCCTGTTTGACAGGAGGTAACTGGCACTGTCTCTGGGTCTGTGCTCGCCGCTGGAGTTTGTGAGAGTTTAAGACTTTGTCCTCTCCGATATTCATCCACTCACCTAAACTGTAGCAGGAGAAGGTGGAGTGTGTACAGGGCTGTATGTACGCTGGTCTACGGGGCCAAACTGAGCGCTGCACATAAAGAAAAGACATGTAAATACAATTTAAAAAAAAACTTCATTCCTGCGTTTAGAAAACGTGCCGCAAATACCACAACATGTTTTAAAAAAACACGCTGCAAATACCACAACATAGCATATTAAGAATACACGCTGCAAATATCGCAACACAGCATATTAAGGAAACACGCTGCAAATACAACAACACAGCATATTAAGAAAACGTGCTGCAAATATCGCAACACAGCATATTAAGGAAATGGAAAATGTTTCTGGAGAACACTTGAAAGTCGCACACATTTCGCACTTTATTTAAAGAATATTACAGAATCCAAACACACACAGGTTTCATTTGTTGTTTTCAGCCAACATTTCTCTTTACTTCTTGGTCGTGATGTCATGTGATCATACAAATTTAAAAAAAATAAGGCGACAACAAACAATGTTTTTCTGCCGTCAATGAGAAAACAAAAGGTTGTTTACCGTTATTTTCTTAATACTCATCAAAGGTCAAGGGTCACACAGCTGCAGCAAGTGATTTCAGAAAAAAATGTCAGATCCAAGAGTTTTCTGTTACTGACCATCAGAAATAAATCATAGATGATTCTCAGGGGCGTTGCCATGGCGACAGCGGAATTCAATATTCACTATTTGTCTAATGGTGGATAATAATTTTCCAAAGCAAATACAACACACCTTGTCTGCCGTGGAGTTGGGTCATTATTAGATTTCATTTGTTGTTTTTACGATGTTGATGAAGGTTTTATTGTAAGTCACATGACCACACGACCTGGCTAAGGGTAAATGAACTGTACTTTTATAGCGTTTTTCTGGTCTGCTCGACCCCAAAGTGGTTAACAACACGCGTCAGCATTCACCCGTTCACACCAACATTCATACAGTGATGATAGAGGCCGCCATGATGGCGCCGTCTGCTCATCAGGACCGCCATCATTCACACACCAATGGAACAGCCATTGTGATCAATTTAGGGTTCAGTATCTTGCTAAAGGACACCTCGGCATGTAGACCGGAGAGGACAGGGATCGAACCAAAGACCTTCAGGTAAGTGGACGACCGCTCGACCCACTGAGCCGCCGCCAACCCAAAATATAATAGATACAGCGGCATGAAAACGAATCTTTAATTTTGGTGCATTTTATCTGACCTAGTGTTCAGATAAAGCGTTAAAAAAAAAAAACACATCTGGGGTTGCAACACTTTTAGGTGTCCTCTGGAAACACTTCTGTTGTGTTGCGGCGCGTCTTCTTAATGCTTAGCATTTGTCTATTTGTAAATTTGCATGTGTTTTCCTTCGGTTGCAGCTGGTTTGCTCCTCCTAGCCTCCGTAGGTCCGTTTCACCGGGAGGTGGCTGAAGCAGCGACGTTTGCGCGTTCTCAGTTAATCAGTGTGGCGTAATCCGTCAGCCTCTGACCCGCGTCTGTTGACCTCAGAGCTGACGGTATCACCATCAGCATCGCACAAAGCGAGGAGACAGACAAAATAGGCAGAGTCATGTTTCGCCATGCTGCTACATGAGGGAAGAGATCCAAAAACGATTAGAGCGGGAATTGGTGTTTAGGTGTGAATCCGGCTGTGTGTTCTGACAGACGCAGTGGAGGTAAATGATGTTCTGTGAGTCCCACGGGAAACATCTGTCACAAGTCTTCAGTCGACGCAGAATATTTAAAATGGCGCTAAAAACACTCCAGAGCGTATAAAGCATGCTGCGTGGGATGTTTATTCCAATTCCTGACCTGTGTCTCGTTTCATTGCATGGCAACAGCACTCTGATCGGAGCTGAGCCCTTACCCGAAGGACGTTTTTAACCCTTAAACGTCCTCACCGAGACAGAAAAACGATTGAATTTATAAACATAATATTGTAGACACTTGGAATTTTATCATAAAATGACAAATTGTTTGGTCAAGCATGTTTTTGAACAGTAAAAAAAAAAAAGACTCATGGAAAACAGTTGATTTTAATTACATTAGCACAGCATTACTTCCTTCATTATAAATTAAAATCACGTAACTGTTTTGGTCAAGCACATTTTTAGAAAAACTATTTGAAACTTATTTCACTGGTTTTGGTTGAATTAAGTTACATTGACATTAGAATACATCAATTCTGCTTAGTAAGTCCTAACATAACAAAAAAAAAAAAACCTTCTCATTGAATAGGACTGAATTCCTCCTCAGTGCCCCTTTGACCCGTGGCGTCCCCCAGGGCTCCATCATCGGCTCACTCTGTAGCATAAACATGCTGCCGCTGGGTTATAAACAGGTTCATTTTAGTGTCAAACATTTTTTGTAAGAAGCAGAGACTCATATTGTTGTCAAACAAAGAGTTGAGCAGGACATTAAAGGGTTAATGAGGATATTCTCCAGAATATGTTTTTTCAGTACAACCTAGTTTGGACGGCACCGATGCTTACAAAGCAACCGTGATGTATTTATAGCTGGCTTTTACATGGGAGAAGCTCCTCTAGTTGGGGTAACCTCTAAATAGCAGTGACTTTGAAGTTTGCACGCTCCGAGTGTGAGGAAGAGGCGATGGATGAGTAATAGTTGGAGAGAAAAACCGAGCAAAGTTGGTCGGTCCTCGGGGGGCCGCAGTGTGAGCGTCGGTGAATTTGTGTGTTTCACCATCTGCTGCAGTGTTAGAAGAAGACGCCTAATGAAAGCAGGGCAGCATTCAGATTGCAAGGAATGCTTGCACGACATAAGGCGACAACCACGTGGGACGCTCAGAAAGTTCCGGAGCAGAACTTTTCCGGATGAAGGAGATAGAATTTGATTTAATTCAAGAAAATCCTTCCAGCTGAACACGTTTTACCGACTCAGCGTCTGTGAGTGAACCTTCAGGCTCCATCAAACATGCAACGATGCAGCTGGTCTCTCTCTGGTTCTGATGTCGAACTACATCAGAGCAGGTTGGTCCACAGAGGCAGAGTAGGATGGTCTTCCTCTGGTTCTGAGAGGCAAGAGAGCGAAACGCAATTTAAAAGAGTAACTGGTTGAAATAAACCTTTGCCAAATCTCAGTCTCATTTATAAAATTATTTTTATACCTCTTTGGAAAAATCCATTTTAGAAAATCCAATTATGCTTGACCTTGCCTACAGGCAGCAAGGTGAAAGGAAGCCTGTGTGAAGTAGTGGTGGAGTGCAGAGGAGGACGGACTTCTCCTTCCTCCTTTGAAGGCGGATCAATTTAATAGATTTCAATGTGCTTCTTTTTTTCTCTGTGCTGGTCTGTTATTGGCCAAAACACAGGAAGAGTTTTCTTTTCTTCCTTTTTTTCTTCTTTTGTTTGTGCATCAGGTTACAGATGACAAGTTAAAATAACATTTTTTTAAAAAACAAACGTATTTGATCATGAATATCATGAATTAAGGCCTCGTGTAGTTAAGTTTCAATTTCTGATTTATTAGAAATAATCCGGCCGTCTTCCCAAAGTGTTAAACTCAACGGCCGTATAAGATTATAAGATCGGTCTTTATTCAAATCTTTGTGTAGTGACTAATGTGAGAAGAGAAATACTGTAGATTGTAGATTGTAGGATGTAGCATGTAGGGTATAGGATGTTGGTTGTAGGATGCAGGATGTAGGTTGTAGGATGTAGGGTGTAGGATGCAGGATGCAGGATGTAGGGTATAGGATGTCAGTTGTAGGATTTAGGTTGTGGGATGTAGAATGTAGGATGTAGGATGTAGGATGTAGGATGTAGGTTGTGGGATGTAGGATGTAGGATGTAGGTTGTAGGGTGTAGGATGTAGGGTGTAGGTTGTAGGATTTAGGTTGTGGGATGTAGAATGTAGGATGTAGGATGTAGGATGCAGGATGTAGGATGTAGGTTGTGGGATGTAGGATGTAGGATATAGGTTGTTGGATGTAGGATGCAGGATGTAGGATGTAGGATGTAGGTTATAGGATGTCGGTTGTAGGAAGATAGGATGTAGTTTGGAGGATTTAGGTTGTGGGATGTAGAATTTAGGATGTAGGTTGTAGGATGTAGGATGCAGGATGTAGGATGTAAGTTGTAGGATGTAGGATACAGGATGTAGGATGTAGGCTGTAGGATGTAGGATGTAGGTTGTAGGTTGTAAGATGTAAGTTGTAGGATGTAGGTTGTAGGATGTAGGATGTAGGTCGTAGGATGTAGGATGCAGGATGTAGGATGTAGGTCGTAGGATGTAAGTTGTAGGATGTAGGTTGTAGGATGTAGGAAGTAGGATGTAGGTTGTAGGTTGTAGGGTGGAGGATGTAGGATGTAGGATGTAGGATGCAGGAAGTAGGATGTAGGTTGTAGGATGTAGGTTGTAGGCTGTAGGTTGCAGGATGTAGGATGTAGGGTGTAGGTTGTAGGCTGTAGGGTGGAGGATGTAGGATGTAGGATGCAGGAAGTAGGATGTAGGTTGTAGGATGTAGGTTGTAGGATGTAGGTTGCAGGATGTAGGATGTAGGATGTAGGTTGTAGGCTGTAGGTTGTAGGGTGGAGGGTGGAGGATGTAGGTTGTAGGATGTAGGATGTAGGATGTAGGTTGTAGGATGTAGGTTGTATGTTGTAGGGTGTAGGGTGTAGGGTGGAGGGTGAAGGGTGGAGGGTGGAGGGTGAAGGTAGCCACTGCTATCCTATCACTCCCTCCTGCAGCAGCATTGGCGATGGATCAGGTCAAACATTAAGGACAAGGTTGGTAGTTTCATATGCCGCCGCCTTTTGTGGCCCTTTCAAACCATCCTTGAGGAAGTCACCCAACCGTTGTCAGCGAGGCTCTTTGCAGCGAGAGGCTGATCCCTGCTTTGGCATTAAAGCTCTAAATAAATGTGTTCTATTCCCCGTCCTGTCCACAGCTCTTTACGCTGATGGATTTCATGAAACCGATCCAAGAGAGTCGCTGAAGCAGCCATTTCTGTGGTTTCCATGAGGCTCTTAATTTAATCTCAGGTGTGCAGGCTCTCGGATGGAGTCATATATAACCCTTTTACGGACTCGTGCGTCCGCCGCCGTCCTGACTGACCACACGGCCAGAGGTGGCTGTGACTGTTGTCACTGGGGGCCAAATAAACATTTATCCTCTGTCAGTTTGCACAAACCGCTCAGCTGCCATGAAATATTTCCCAAGAGGCGTGTCATAAAACACAGACTCGACAAACGCATACATCTCCCTCGCCGTTGGCTCCATTTGTTCTTGTCTCTGCTCTCATTTCTCCGTCTCCTCCTCTGCTGAGTGATTCTCCCTCACCCTGTCTTTGTCTTGCTTGCCTTCACCTCATTTAACCTCCTGGTTTTATCTTCTATGTTTCTCTTTTCTCAGGTTTTTTTCCCCGTACCGTTCCTCAGACTCTCCATGATCAATGGCTACTGGTCCGCCTTGGCTCTCTATCTCAGGGATTCAGTCTCTCTCCGTCTCGTATCCTCTCTCGAACCCTCACAGCTCTTTCTGTTGTGAGTTTTGCAGAACTGTTTGAAGCTTTCATGTGGAGTTTTAGTTCCTGGCTGGCAGAATATGTGTAAGAGCAGAATGGAGAATATTTGAGTGTCTTCCTGTCGATGTTTCCATCTGCTCTGGGGCAAAATAGCTGCGAGGAGAGGTTCCTTTAATAGGCTTCCCAGTTTCCACCCCTCTCTCTCATCCCTGTACATCAAAAGAAGCGCACCAAAAGAGCCAATTAGAACAGCAAAAGAGCTTTATTAGGCACATCTCAATATGGAAGGTTCTTCTGGCTAATCCGTCGCCCAAAGCGTTTTTTGTGTGCGGCTCTGAGCGTGTAATGATGAAGATGTGATATTACAACCTCCTATCTCATGTTTCTTTACACTGTACCGAATATTCATTCTGTCTGCCACGTTCATTTTCATTTATAAATACTAACTTAGATTAGCGTTTGAGCTCTCAGTGTTGTTAATTAAACCAATGCTTGATTAGATTAACCCCTTCATGTCTTCCCAAAGAAATCTTTTTTTGTTTTTGCATATTTTATTTGCGTGGGGCATTTAGTAATTTGATATTTAAGACACTTGTAAATGACCATAATATGACAAATAATTTGGCCCCCTTGTTTTAAACAGTAAAAAGACGTCGGATTTTGTGTATTTCGTGGAAAATAATTTAAATTAGCTCTTATTATTACTTTTTTTTTTTAATCTTTTTTTTCTGCTTTCATCTTTATCTGTTTTTTGGTCGAAATTAAGTTGCAAAATTCTGTTTAGTAAGTCCTCACATGCTTTAATATGAACCTACCTACCGTCTTAATAGCCATTGTTAATGCCTCCTGTTTGGTGGCCTCTTTGACCTGTGGTGTCCCTCAGGGCTTCATCCATGGCCCCTTAAAAAAATAAAATAAAAAAAAATAAAAAAATACTGCATCATACTGTAAAATATCCCAGTAGTCGGCTGTTTATATATTGGTCCTCGACATCTACATTATTATACTGTATTTACATAAAACGGTATATTATTGAAAAAAGAAACAGTCTTGTTGAGGGTGGAAACTGAAAACTTGGCAGATTCAACAAACCGAGTTGTAATATTCAGAGGCAGCTGCTACGAAAATCTAGAACTCTGTACTGTAAAAAAAAAAGAAAGAAAGAAATATATTTAGCAAAGACTAGGTAGAAGAAGAAATATTGTAGATCCCGCCTCCAGAGGGTGATAGTAGATAGTAAATAGTAGTAAAAGTATTTCCTTTGGTCCTCAACATTTACAGTATTATACTGTATTATACTGTATTTACAAAAAAACAGTATCTTGCTTTAAAAATGTACTGGTTTTTTTTTTTTTCGGTAAAGAGCCTCGTCCTGTTCTCGCCTGAGGGCCTCTGTAATCCTGGAGAAATGACGGAAACCCAAATGATGAATATGGATCGTTAATCGGGTCTCTCTGCTCAGTTAGGACGGCAGTGACACATCGTTTGAGACAAATTAATGTGACAGCTGAAATGAAGCGCATAGAAAGTAAACTGTAGATGCAGCCAGTGTTGCGTTTTACACCACATCCACAGCAACGCATTCAGATCTGCCTTTAATGGCATTCAGATTAAATTCCTAAATTCCTCCTGCTGGGCATGAAGAATGGACGTCCACAGGAATGTTTGTGCAGCACGGAGACGGAGATGGAGGTTTTTGAAAATACGACACCCCACCCCCCCAGCCCCCCTCCCCACCACCCAGGCAACAATCATGGAATGCATTTTAGAGGATGACCCCATATCTTCTTTCCTTCACAGGAAACAAACAAATCACAGATATGTTACAGGACAATTTTTGTTTTATAGTGGAACGTTCTGGCTTAATGAAAGAATATCTCAAACCAAAAAAATTATGGAATTATTTAAATGAACGGCATCATTTCTTCTACATTAATTAGGACGGGGGGAAAGATGAAATCATTCAATGTTGAGGTGGAAAACTGGAATCTCGTAATTTGCATTCCTAAAACGTCTATCCGCAAAAATCTAAATATGCAAATTAGCCTCAGCTAAAAGAGAGCGTTCGTAGACATTAACGATGGACGTCCTCTTCAGTCCTATCTAGCGTTATAAAGACACTCGTGTTGTTGTCACACTTCCAAAAGCTGCTCTTCTTCTTCCTCTTCTTCTTCTTCTTCTTCTTCTTCTTCAATAATCCACCTGGCTCAGGGTTCAGGTATGTTTGGGTTTCTGTTGGCTGTAAAAGTACGCAAACATCCGGTTATGACGCTTCCCCGGTTCTGCTCGCTAGGTCAGAGGTCACGAGTATACCGTTGACCTCCGTCAGTGCTGTGTCTCGTTAGGAACATTCCGTTATCTGCTTGTTGATCTTGTGAGATGTCGGTATCAAGCGGTTCCAGGTTCGAGTGATGGGTCTGTGAAACGTCTTCAACTTAAAAAAAAAAGTTCAGATTCCTCGGACTCAACCTTCAAGGATTTTCAAACAACATGGAAGTTGCTTTTGCAAGTGTCCAAAGATCATCCCAAAAGTCCGTCTCTGACTGGCAGTTGTAGCATCAGCAGCAGAGATTCAGAATCAGTCGACTGATTCAGTGGCGGCTGGTGAGGGGAATACTGGAGAGATTTATTCCTTGTATTATTTATCCCTTATTCCAGTAAATGCACCAAAGTTTCCTGTGTGGTTTGTGGTGAGTGCTCTACTTCAATCTTTGGCTGTGAGAGAAAAACAATGTTTTTATTCAAATCTAGTACTGTGCAGTTAAAAAAAAAATTGCAAAAACTAAGCAGAAGCCCGGTTCTGGGGCTATCTGGTCGAACAGATGTAGAAAAACCCATCTCCAGAGGAGGATGGTGAAGTCTGTCCTCCTCTGCTCTCCACTTCACACAGACTGCCTTTCACCTTGCTGCCCTGTAGGTGTCTCTGTGGAAACATCATCTGAATTCCAAAGAAGATATATACATTTATATACATATGATATATATATATATATATATATATATATATATATATATATGAGATATAGATCACATATCATATATGAACATACATACACACAGAAAAACAAAGAAATTAAGAAATAAAAATTCACATCTACATTAAAATAAAGATCAACTATTTCTGAATCCTGTGCATCTCATACTGGTTTTCTTCAGCACACTGTAAAAAAACATTTTCATCGATGTCTGAACTTGTATTTTAATGTCAGTCTGCTCCCAGTCCCCTTTGACGGAGGTTCTGGTCCTCCAGCAGCAGAACCATCCGTGTCTTCCAGTGACTTTCTTTTTGGTAGGAACGTTTGCAACCAAGTAAATCTTCGTCTTTGAGAAACCAAAATTGGCTCCACTATGAAGAGAGGACAGCGGACGGAGGGAAGATGAATGCTTCAATTATTCACCAGATTAAAAAAAACCTCTCTGTGAGTCTCTGTGAGGAAGAACAGGAAATGGTGGAAATTCATCAATGACATTCCGTTGTATAGGTAGTGTTTGTGTTTGTGTCACTGTGCACCGACACAGGAAATAACACTGTGACTGCTCAACCCTTCACAAACACTCTGTAGTCAAGAACATGTGTGTGTTTGTTTGTGTGTGTGTGTGTGTGTGTGTGTGTGTGTGTGTGTGTGTGTGCACTCCTGGTTTTACTGTAAATAATTTATGATGCTTCCCTGCGCCCTTGTGAGCATCAGTGACTCACGGTTCCAGTCGTCTCGATGCTCTAATCAGTTATTGTGTGTAAAAAAGAAGAAACAAAGAAATAGAAGATGACAGGTCTTAAGTTTAAAGGGGAATCTCTTGGAATAAAAACTATTATTTTGACGTCAGTTTCCTCTAGGTGCCTGCTATGTTGCTCTGTCATGGGAGAGGACACGCCCCCTCTCCGCCCACCTAGCCTGTCACTCCATTGTATACGTTGGCTAGCCTTGAATGGATAAACTGAACTCAGAAGAAAGACAAGGGGGAAACGTTTTGCCTCTAAAAAACAACGAGGGGTTCAGGTTTTTATTTTGACTATTTAGCAAAAGAAAAATCTTTCACGCCGTGCGAAACCAGTTCGCACCAGTTCTTTGCTTTTCGAAAGCCTAAGCACCAGCTCCTGGCTCTCAAAACTGGCGCCAGACAAGCACCAACTCTCCGCTGGTCTAGAACCAAGAACCGATTACGTCAGTGGCTGGGGGAGGGGTTATTGTGACCAACAAGACCGGCGTAAACACTGAACCTCCACTTTTTAAAACAACATACGAGCGAGTTTTTCTCTGATAAACTAGCAATAATATTTATTTTTATTTAAAATTAATTACAAAAGTTTGTTTTTCACCTTAAAAACCCCCATATTTTATATATAATATATATATATATATATATATATATATATATATTATATATACATATTCTGATCATGAATAGTGAAGTTATTTACTCTTTCTGTATTTAAGATAATTTACCGTACCTACTACAGACTTTTAACATAAACCATTAAACAGTTTGTTGTCGTTTTTTAATCACAAGAATCTTCTTCTTCTTCTTCTTCTTCTTCTTCTTCTTCTCCAGAACCGTGGTTTTGGCTCTGCAGACATTCCTCTTAGCTTGAATTTTGTCATAGATTTTATATGAGTGTCTGTTCACATCATTTTTAAAATAACGTCCAGACAGAAACCGTCCCTCTTTCTTATGCTGTGTTTAATTTTTCCCATCAATCCTCTTTTTAATCACTCGGTATCTCCCATCCCAGATTTCAGCCTCTTTCACGCTCCAGTCCTCGTCTCTCTACACGCCCACCCTTTGACCCCTCCATCACTCTGCCTCACCCGCTATATTTATCTCTGTCTGTGTTTATCTTCTTCATCTGTCTTTCTTTTTCCTCTTCTCCGTGGACGATGACAGATCGATAGCTGAGGCTCCGGTGAATCTTCCCTGTTTTCAGAATGTGAGAGGAGGTTCAGTGTGTTTTGATGAGACGGAATTTAAAGCTTTCTTTAACCCCTACAGGAATTTATTCATCTATTCATGATCAAATAAATGTTTATGCAACAATTTTTATAAATCCTTGTCACCTGTAACCTGACAAACACATGGAATCAGTTTTATAGTTTTGGCCTCAGAAAAATGCACCACTAAGTGGTTTTATATTTCCTTTTACTGAGCAGCTTTGTGGTTTGTGTTACATGCTCTTATTTTGAAGGAGTAAAGAGGTAGTTGGGTTGGCAAATGGGATATGAGTGTTCTGTTTTGATAAAAAAATAATCAAAATAACGTACGGTCCTCCTCACGTTACACTACATCACCCTTCATGTTTTATTATTTTGGGGTTTCAAAGTAAAAGCATGTGTCTAAACCCTCAGCTACACTCACACACTCACGCACTCACACTGCTCACACACTCACACTCACACACTCACACTCACACACTCACACACTCACACTCACATTCACAAAACAAAAATAAAAAACAGCTCCGAATCCATCGACACTTGTAAGCTTGTCAAAGCTTCTAGCTGACTGCTAAACCAACAAGCTGAACGAAATAACTTTATTTTGACGAGGCCTAAATCAAATATCTTCTTTAGTTCTATTTGAATGTAGTTTTCAATGAATCAATCTCTGTTTTACCAGCTGTACGTCACACTCTAGCGCCAACGCCATGTCAATATTGTATCCTGTTTGTTGATTGGTCTGGAAGGACTTCCTCCCTTGGAGCATCAATTCCTGTGTTTTGGCCAATAGCAGATCAGCATGAAATCTATTAAAGTGATCTAGTAGATCCCGCCTCCAGAGGAGAGTGAAGTCTGTCCTCCTCTTGGCTCAACTTCACACAGACTGCCTTTCACCTCGCTGCCCTGCAGGTGTCACTGTTGAAACATAATATGACTTTAAATAATGGATATTTTCCAAAGAGGTATAAAAATGTATTAAGTTTATTTCAACCAAATGCTATTTAAAATATATTTTGTTGTCCCTCTTGCCTCTCGAACAGAGGAGGGCCGTCCTCCTCTTCCTCTCTGGACCGTCCTCCTCTTCCTCTCTCTGCTAATAAAGATACAGAGGAGCGTCTGTGCGAGGACTCAGTCGGCCAGCAGTAGATATCTGTATTGATTTTCCCCCAATAAACCTGTTCTCCGCTGTGGAGAACCTTGAGGCGTGAACGTTCCGGCCTTGTGCGGTCAAACATCGGCGTGATGTATTCATCATTAAAAAAGGCGTAAGAGGGTTTTTTTTACATCTCGGCGCGTCGGCCTCGCTCTGAGGTCGGTCTGGATGTGCTGCTTTGAAAGAGCTGAGCTGATTTTCTCCAGCTTCCACCTGGAGTGTTTTTTTTTTTATCTTAATCCAGATCTTCAGAGTTTCATTTTCTCTCACTCTGGCTTCTTCCTCCATCTTCTTCTGTGGAAACGTAGTGTTTTTTTTTTCGTGTCCCACTTACTGTCTGTCTTTCTCCTGATGTCACTCGCCCACTCTCTTGGCTTTTACCCACTTCTCTCTCTTCTCTCTCTCTCTCTCTCACTCTCTGCAGCGCCCTCTAATCTCACGCTGGAAGCTTTCCTGGTCTGTTTCCTCTCCTCCTTCCTCGTCTTCGTCTGTCTGTACCAAATATGTTGCCATCTTCGCCTTTGCTGCTTGTTTTTTTTTTTTTCATTTTTATTGTTGCTTCTTCCATATGTGCCGCCGTCCTGCCTCCTCTTCTTCACACTCATGTTGTTTTTCTCCTCCGGCTCTTATCTCCTCTTTCTCAAATAAGGTCTTGTAATAGAGTCTGCAGCCATTTCCCAGCATGCCTTTTTGGAAAATAGTTACTCACACAAACAACAAAACAAACACACACACACACACACACACACCCACACCCACACTCACACTTCATGTCTGCTCTACAAACAGACTTTGAAATCACATCACATGAAGGGGAAACATTTCTGTCGGTGTGGAAACGGGCCTGTCAGAGAGCGGCGGGGGATCGTGAGTGATGGCGACTCGAGATCGGAACAAGGCGAGGACAATGTTTGAAACCGCAGGAACACTCTGCTGCTGCTCTCACACAGATTTATGGGCGGAGATGAAGATGTGCTGGTTTGGGCCACGTGCTCAGAGATAGAAGATGGATTCAGAGATAAGAGAAGGGCAGTAGATGGATAGATATGGTTAGAGGCTAAAGATGAAGGACGGTGCCGCGAGGAGAGAGACTGTAAATTCCTGTGGGCAGAAGAGAAGCGTTGTGTTATATAGCTGAGAGAAGAAGAGTGTGTGTCCGTATGTGTGTGTGTGTGAGTGTGTGTGTGTGTATGTGCATATGTATGTTCCTAATGGTATATATGTATAAAAGTGTGTGAGTGCATTTATATACTGTAGCTGAAGAGTAAGAACAAATGTTTTTATTTGCTTGTTTGTAATCTTTGCCAGTTTCTCTCTGTTTTTAAACAGATTTCAGAGACTCTTTGCTTTTGTTAGTTTGGGAGAACATCTATAAAGAATCTGATATGAGTAGGCATAAGAAGCTGAGGCTTCAGCCTTCACCTTTAAGGATATAGAATACAGAATATATGTATTTGTATGTGTATGTTTGTGTTTGAGGTCCACTGGGGTCCACAGAAACTTCATCCTGTGGTCAGACGTCCTTCCAGCCCATGATGCTGCGTATTTAGAATAGATATATGAGCATATTTGTACTTCTGTGTGGTGGTGTGTGTGTGGTTGTTTGTGTGAAGGCAGAGTGAAGCAACAACTCTCGACTGCTGTCCATTCTCTCTCTCTCTCTCTCGCTCTCTCTCTCTCTCTCTCTCTCTCTCTCTCTCTCTCTCTCTCTCTCTCTCTCTCTGGTTTTATATGAAACTAGGAAGAACTCAGAAAACCGAAACCTCCGCCGAGGCACAACAGAACCCAAGGTACTGTTTAAATGTTTGAATTAGAAATAGTATAATTATATATTGAAAAAAAAAACTCTTTGGCGGAGCTTTGATGTTTTTCTTTTACTAAAGAAAAACATCTGTTGACTTATTTGACCCTCAGAATCCGATAAGTAGAAGCAAAACACAAGTAATTATATCTTTCAAGGAAGAAATGTTTTTTCCTTTGTCTCTATGACTGTTAGCAAGATTGCAGAAAAACTGATGGACAGATTTCCATAGAATTATACCCATCGGTAGGTTTTGTCATGTCCTAGAGGTGATTCAATTCTGGTAACTTTACCTCGTGACCTCACGACGTGACATCATAATAACATTTT
Source organism: Lophius piscatorius (assembly GCA_009660295.1). NCBI lineage: Eukaryota > Metazoa > Chordata > Actinopteri > Lophiiformes > Lophiidae > Lophius > Lophius piscatorius. The sequence continues at coordinate 64,077 of VRLP01003147.1, forward strand.
TTAAACCATGACTGAGTTTTTTTCCACAATAATTCATACATGAAAGGACAGATTGTTATGAAATTGTAACCAGAAGAAGCTTTTGTCTAATCCCAGAGGTGGTTAATGAAATCAAAATGTGATTTCATAAGAGCCTTTGCTTAAATATTGCAGGAAGGGACAAATTTGTAGAATTTTGGCGACAACTGAGACACTGATGGACGGATTTGCGGGAAATTTTACCAAGATGTAGACTTTGTCAAACTCTAGACTTGACTTGATTTTTCTGACGTCACGTAATGACGTTGTGGTGTGACATCAGAAGGTCTTTCCGGAGTTTAATGGCCATGAGTCTCTTAATAAAGGATGGATTTAGTTGAAAGTTGGTATTAGAATTTATCATCATATATTTCATTGACAAACCAGGAATGAACTAGGATGTGGATATTCATAATGGATCAGGTTTACTGTGCAGATAGGTTCAGTAATAAGAAAGAAATCTAATAAAACGTATCTAATAGCTTCGGATCATAATAACGTCTATCGTAGGTTCTGTTGGGCCTCAGCGGAGGATTATTTTGTGGGGTTTGTTATTTCACACTTGCCTTTACTTTGTCTCTGTGTTCTCGCCATCATGGAAACCCAAACACGTTGTTTGCATTGATCCGGCTGTAATTCATTTCAACTGGTGTGTGTGGAGCTCCCACCGCTGAGAGCCGTCACTCCCGCCGGACGATGTGACACTCGTCTCGTTTCCACCCTGTTGAATCTCGTTGTTTTCATCCGCTGGGGTTTTAAATTCACTCCCATCTCACATCCTGTTCTCTCTTCCCTCCTTCCTCCCTGCCACCACCACCAACGCCCTCTTTTTCTCTCTCTTTCTCTCCATCCTGTTATCTATCCCGTCAGCATGTATGTGATTCTATTACACATGGGTGACCAGGAATGATGGATGGAGAGCAAGGTGTCGCTGATAGATTGAATTGGCCTTTTTTTTTTAAAGGAACAAATCATAATGTTGAAGAAAAGAAAACACCTCTTTCCAATTTCTGTAACATGCATATCTGACTAATTCATATCACCTCCTCGGGTTGACATTTCAGCTTGTATCTATTTGCATATTTGTCTCTTCTTAGGTGGAAAGCAGATGCATTTCAGTGGGAAATATAACGGGCCACGTTTCTGTCACACTGACTCACTGTGTGTGATCATTTACAAATCAATGCACTCATATTAATTCATGAGTTACTGAATCAACAACATGGATTCTTCCATGCGAGCGAAGGTGGAAGGGAAAGGAGGAGGGAGGGGAACAACCATCATGAAAAACAAGTGAATCAGAGGCAGCAAGAGAGAAAGAGAGAGAGAGAGAGAGTGTGTGGGAGAGCGAGAGGAAAAAGGGGGCGAGACGGAGAGAAAGAGGTGGAGCGGCGTGAGATGGAGTGAGAAAGCATGAAAAGAGGTGTGATAAAAAGAGAGGTTCTGCAGAGAGAGGAAGAGTAGAGAGGAAGAGGATGGAAAACGGCGAGGGAGTGCGTGTGAACACATTCTAACGCTCCACGCACGTGACAAACAGACATCAGCATTCAGACGCCGCTCTCCTCCAACACCACGACAGCAGACATGGGGGCTGTGGTGGGTACGCTGACCATGCAGACCAAGCAGAGGAGGCCGTCCATGGGTGAGGGAAGACACACACTTAAACACACACATAAACCAAACACACACACACACACACAAACATGTTACATGTATGTATGAGCATAAACAAAATGTGGCTCTCTAGCATGCATGCACGGATGTGGAGACTGAAACTTCCACCAATATGTTCTATTATAAACACACACACACACACACACACACACACACACAAACACACACACTCTATAAACATTGCTGCATGCACACAAGCAGAATATAGATTAATGAGTGCTGGTGCATCAGTGAAGATGAGGTGAAGGAAAGAAGGAGGGGCTAAGATGTTGTAAAGTGTGTGTCTGTGAATGAAAGAGAGAGAGAGAGAGAGAGAGAGAGAGAGAGAGAGAGAGAGAGAGAAAGGGAGAGAGAGAGACCAACAGGTGTCCCCAGAGGAGAGAGAGAATCTTCTTCTTTTCTACAACAAACTTATTGTACAATTGTTCAGTTTCTGTTTTTGGACAGAGGAGAGACAGCTTCTTTCAGTGTGTGTGTGTGTGCGTGTGTGTGTATGTGTGTGTAACTGACGCCGGTAAACACAAACACACACACAAACACATGTTGAAAGTATTTGTCACTCTGCTCACACACTGCTTCTCCGTCTTGCTGTTACCTTGGAAGCACTGTAGCCATGGCAACAAAAGATGTCAGTTTTTGGGTGAGGGGAAGAGGGAGGGGGGATAAGGGGGGGGGGGAGAGATTGGGGTATACCTAAGTAAGTCAAGGCCGTGTGAGAGAGAAAGCGTGATGGCGTATGGCTGAAGCGGATGGAGATGTCTTCACGACGGAGACCTGTCGCCAGCGGGGACGGTCTCCTCCCTCCATCACGCCTCCTAATAAAATCTCCTCTCTATAAATCTAAGAATCCGAAGCGGCCGCTCCGGTGAGCGGATACCCCGAGCATGAGATCAGTTTCAGCGTGACAATACTCTCATTTATAGTGTGGACTCCTTTAAAGTTATTGGTTGAGGCAGGCCATTAACGCCTTTTCAAATTGAAACCACGGAGGAGGTTGTTTGGTCTCGTCTTCCGACTCCGCCCATGACATTTCCAAACCACGCCTATGCCGCCGCCCCTGACTGCAAGGTTATGTCCCTGAAAAAGCCCCCAATGCACAAGCAATCCCCCTGATTGAACCCCTCCGATTAAATGAGACTCATTAATAATCTCAAACAGTCCTTAGTGCTTCAACCAAACTATTTCTATGAAGTCAGCAGTCTGCTCTGGGATCAGATCCCATAGTGACTCAATGATGAAGATAAATACAGCTAACTAGTTTTTCTGAACTCAGGAATAACACAAACAGCAGTAGATAAAAGATATAGAGGTTAGATATAAATAAACGTCACTATAGTGAAGAAACGTCACAAAACAAAACAATCTGTGTATTTGCTCAGAAACTCTTTGATAACTTCCGCATCACATTTGATAGAAATACCACAAAGTCTGTCTTTGAGGAAGACTCTCCGGAGGAAGACTCTCCGGAGGAAGACTCTCCATTTGGACCAGTTAGATAGACAATGGACCCAAAATGTGGCAAAAATGAGAATTTGACCCCAGTGAGGGATTTTGGCTGAGATATACCACCTATGTCCACTAGAGGGAGCTGTATGCACAAAATACTGCCTTGTGGTGTGACATAAATCAATGTTTTCTAATATATATATATATATATATATACTCTATATATATATATAGAGAGAAAGAGTATATACTGTATATATATATATATAGAGTACATATATTTGGA